>APFE030469002.1:0-10732 GCA_000404065.3 Pinus taeda
CACCTTCTGAACTGTTCTCCTGCGTACTTCTTTATTTTCATCAAAATGAGAGCCATGCCATGGGTGTTTGCCATCAAGTACAACATCTGAAATCATACCAGAACCATAATGCCAACACTTCATATGTTCCTTAGAGCTCATATTTCGGAAAGGAATTTTGAATATATTCAATATCAACATATTTCTAAAACTTTAACACATTAACTGATTCTCTAGCAAATTATGTGTTAAATAGACATTTTCGACACATGTAAAAGTAATATTTTCAATTCACATCATCAATTGAATAGGATTTCACATAACCATAGAAAAATCTGAAAGTGAAATAGATAGGTGTTTAAAGGTTTTTGCAAAATTTGTGTCCAATACATGTTTGGTCATCTAACCCAAAAGTTCAAAATGCATGAAAAAACATCCTAAGTAGACCTAGTGATGCTCATGATAATAGGTAACAACCTATGTATCATGCGCAAAAGCCTCATCCAGCAGCTAGGAACACCAATGGTGTGGAACTGCAGCCTCATAGATAACTCCTCGATCTGGACATCCGAAATACCAAGGGTTAATCCCTCTATGTGATCTTGCAACTCTACCAAGGTCTCGGCCAAATCCAAGTCTTGGGGAACTGCTCTCCCAATGTTTCTTCAGGTCAAACAGTACCCACATATGCATGCATGAGAATGATTTTAGTTTAGTCTTGGAAACATTAAAAACACAAAAACATGTAGAAACTTGAAAAAACAAAAAACACTTTGGTCAAAAAATTTAACTATAGCACCCCATTATGCTGCAACTAGTAGAATCAAGTCTGGATCTCCATGGAAATCCATCTCTGAGTATAGATTCTCCTCCTTGACAAGGTGTTGTTGATCAAGCCAACTGAAGAATGCAGTGGAAAAAGTGATTGTTGATTGATCCGCATGTCGAGCCATCAATTCGACCCACCTATGCATATGTGGATCTCTAGGACCAGTTACACCCAGTGATACATGATGTGGTTGCATCAATGGGATTCTCTCTAAGGTAAAAATGATTAAGATCGAACCATAGTAGAAATTCTTTGTATTACCACTTTTTACCCTGGTTAGTTGTTCTTTTAGTGAAGAAAGCACGGCCTCACACAAGTTCAATACTTTTGGCTCTATACACTCAAGTGCATACTACATATACGATGTGTTCACCAGATGTGGTGTCACACTACCTGCCAAATTTCCGATTGTGAAGAGTATAGTTCGCAAAGGAAAATAACCTACATCCCTGATGTTCATTTTCCCATCCTTGTTAGGTTGTGTACCTAGCCCACAAAATTTTCAAATGTAATCTCTCACCGATTCGCCTCCACGGGAAAATCCAGAAAGTGAGATGGGGGTACCTCGCCTCGACAGTCTGGTAAGAAAGTAAATATTATCAATGGTAATATGGACCATCTTGTCCCTTATGTGAAAATTCTAATCTGTCAGATCCCATGCATGAACAAGGAACTGCAATAGTTCTATTTGTTGCCTCATTCTGGACAGCTTAGTATTTGAGTAACCCACAGTTTTTGAGGGCCTTAACTCTACCCAGATTGTTTAGGGAAACCATGTCTTGTTCTTTATGCTCTCTTTCTCACCATGTAATCAATATTCTGATCCAATGAAAGCCTGAAATCCAATTGTAAGCTTAGTTAGGATCCTTTCCATGCAAAAAACAAGACAAATTTTGAGCCAAACAGCTAAAACAAATTGGGGAAACTTTCCTAGTGCAACCTAGGCATAGAGATGGTACGTTATAGAGCAGGAAGCCTTCTATTAGGGTGCTCTTCAGTGCAGTTTTCGATGTGAAAACTTACACTGATATCAATGCGAAAAAATCAAACCCTAGAGGCCCGAAAAAACCCTTAAACTTGCATGAAACAATAAAAGAATGACATGAAAAGAAAGAGGAGGGGTAGATCTCCTACCTCATCTAGATGGCATAAGAAATGGTCCACACAATCTCTCGTAATCAGTTGATGAAGTTTGAGGTAAAACACTAGCCCAGAGCAAAAAACTGAATGGTAAGTCTCAAATGGTAAAAATGCCATGGTAAAAACTTGTTTTGTGTTTATTTCATGTTAATTAATCGAGTAAACGTTAGTATTTGTCTATTATTACCTATGAAACAAGTATTTTTAATCCATTTAGTGGTTCTTTGAGCAAGTTCTATAGCTGACTTACAGAATTTGATGTGCTTGATTGTAAATTGTACCTTGGACCACAGAGCATACATTTATCTCTTTTTCAAGCTCTGTTAAATAACAAAAAAGGAACCCCCTTGGAGTCCTCTTTAAGCTCTTTTCAGACTCTCTAAATATGAAAATATTGTTAATGTCTTGTCCTTTTCAGCTCGCTAATGGATTGGAAATGACATCTTCTCAGTATAAGTTTAACCCTTTTCCGAGCTAAGATAGATTAACTATGAAAAAGAAATACGTTGACCGGACATGGTCAATAGGTTCTCTCTCGTATTGTTTTATGCTTTTTTGGGCTTGAGAAACAATATTATGAAAAATAACTTGTGGAGTTTTCTTTTTGTCCCTTTTCAAATTCTCTAAACATGAGAAGGACTGAGTTATCTTTGTCGTTAAACTCGTTAAAACATCAAATAGTGACAAACTTGTCCATCTAGAAAAGACCGAGTTTCACCTTCTCTAGACTCATTAAAACATCACATTGCAATGGATTCACCTGAAGGGTGGAATTATACAACAAGCAAATGTTATCGTCCTCAAGCTTTATTAAAATAAAGAGATACTAGTCAAAAATGACTTGGGAAAATGAGAAAAAAGGGAAAACCATTTTATGGTAGGAGGTTGCTCTTGAACATGAAACTTTCACTCCATCACCATGACTACTTGGGTTGGGTTACCAACTTGATGGTTATCAGACCGTTGTTCTATCATACCATCCATCACTTTGTTTTGGGTCAATGCTACCAATTCATTTCAATGTCACCAACATGTTCAAGAGAAGTCATCCAATCAAAATTCATCTTTGCAATACCATAAACCTTCATTTTCATGACCGCCATTCCTAAACCTTATGTCGTCAGTCAAATTTCATCTCCAAAATCATTACACTTGTTTCATGTCATTGATGTGGGATATATCAATGCCCTCCTACGATGAGTCACTTCTTGTCGACATCAGCACGTCATTGAAGAAGTTGACTTAGAAACACCCTTCTAATACGTTAAGGCTTTCATAAATCAATGGCAAGTTTCTTTCTTCCAGTGATAGGTTGACATCACTGGCCTTCGACTAAAATAATTTGTATGGTGTTCGAAATCAAATCATCCATTCAAACCATGTAGAATGTATTGCATTACTTTGAGGATCATTATTATTATCGGTGATTTCTCTCGCATCTGTAAGCATCTTACATCATTGGTTGGTAATCAGACGATGTCTTCCCATGTTCGAATTTAGACCACATATTCACATGGTTAGACTCATACTTGATTGAATGATTGAATGAGATAGAAGACCCTGAATCTAGTTTCATCCATCTGGGCTGTGATTTCAGGAGTACTAAATAATATGTATAATGGCTTTACATTGATATTCATTCTGATCATTAGTCTATATCTATAGACGACTATCTATGTACATGTAATGAAAGTTTATATGTTGAGCATGGGTATGCCTTCCCTCAACAATTCATGTAAAAATCAAAATATCATGATATATGTATTGTAATTGATTCAAGTCACCTTCCACTTCGAAACCTCCTCATCACATCGTAAAGCATTTCATTCAACATTTTCACTCTTCAACTTCATGCTTTAGGGGGAATTCGTTAAATATCCATCTAGGAACATCACTTCCATCATCCAGATTAGTGTTGTAGGGCTCATAAAACCTTGCTTTCAGTTTCTACATGCCCTAAACAAGTCACCCTTTTGAATGCCTCCTTCCCAGATAATTTCATGACTTGAATACATCCTGAAATGACCTCTAAAGTGATCAACATAGATAGGCCCTTGTAAGGGTGTGCTACAGAGTAGTTGAGTCCATGTCAAGGTGCTCTGTAGAGCACCTAGGCCCTCTTTCACCTGCGCTAGACGAGATTGAGCGAAATTCACATAAGGTTTGGGGAATATTCTTATCTCTTGGAGTAATCTAGAAGTTTCCCTCACTTATCAACTCCTACGAACTCGAAATGGATGAGGAATGAGTTAATATGCATCCTATCCTCTCATCCCTTCCTCCATGGAACTAATTCTAAGTATGGAAGGTAATTCAGTACCCCCATTTATAACATAACCTCCTTCATTGTCCTATAAATTGAACACTCATCTAAGTGATCAGTGGCTGGACTTTGTTGAATCGTAAGGAGATAATGTTGCTATGAGAATTGGCTTTGAGACAAGTATTATTATGCTACAAGTTTGTCATGCTTTTGATGTGATGTGGATGGGATCCAAGCTGAAGGAGTGACTTTGAATCAGACATTATGGTTGTAATTCCTTCTTCTATTCAATGAAGTATTTGAACCTTTTCCCCATATGTTTGTATTGATATATGATGCTTATATGTGTGAATGTATCTAATTCCATTTACTTGTATTCAATAGATCTTTTTCTTTGATTGACTCTTTGTCCTTTGTTGATGTTTACAGGTACTTTTCAAGCATGTTAAGTAAGGGAAGGAGCGATAGGATCGATACAAAGGAGACAAGAGAAAAGCATAACTACAAGTAGGTCTTCTCATCTTCCTTTTCTTATCTATTGCTTATAGGAAAAGGCTAAAGTGCTCTAAACTATTGTTATATATATGGCTACTTATTTAGGGAATTAGTATTTATCCGTAGATACCAAATTATCCAAAAAAACCCAACATCTGCACATTTATCATAAGTTGAGTCTTAGTTTACAATCTCATAAAAATCATAAAAACTTAACAAAATTCAAAAAACAAGTTTTTACCTACGTCAGTCCACTATTCGCCTAGTGGCAGAGGTAGATCTGGATCCCCTCTCAAATCTATGTTAGCATAAGTGTAGTCATCCACCATGAGTAATTGGTGTTCGATCCAAGAGAAGAACTATTGGATAATGCATATGTTGGCCTGTGCCTCTTTGAGGCATGAGCTGGCTCTACCTCACAAGCCTCAGATCTCGGGGGGTAGGATGTGGTACTTCTTCCCACTGATACCAGAAGAGTGATATTTGTTCCAAGAAGAAGGTCACCAGTATGGAACCAAACCCAAATTACTTCAGGTATCTGTGCTTACCCTTGGTCAATTGGTGCTTCATGTTCACCAAAAGGCCTCCACACCAGTTGAATATTATGGGGGTCAAACACGAAATAACATACTGAAACTGACACTTGGAAGCCTCATGCAGGGCTTGAATGTTGGATACACACACCATGGTGAACAAAATTGTTCTTCGAATGAGTTTATGTTGCAATCTTCACCTTACCTTTGTTAGTTATCTCGGCACCAGGACAATATCTATGGACTAGACTCCTAGTACTCTCACCTCCTTGGCGAGATCCAAAGAGTTGAATAGCTTCTCCTCGACGGGATAATCTCATGATGAAGTAGATGTCCATCTCATCTAGTTCCAGTTCTTTCCCTTTGATGATGAAGATCTCTCGATCTACATCCCAAACGATGATCAGATAGGGTAGCAACTCCATCTTCGCCCTCAACCTTGTGGTCCTGAAGAATTTCAGTAGGCCACAATCCCTCAGAGAATTTATACATGTTGGATCTTGATATTATTGGTGATCCTTAGCCTCATGGCCCTTTATTTCCACTCTAAGACCACATTTCTCATGCAAACAAAATTTAAACACTTTTTAATGTTTTTTCCATGGATAAAAATCAACATTTTTTGCTTTAAAATGAGTTTTTAATCTCCAAAAATCACTCTTGGCACCATCATGCCTATTTTTCAAAATAATGCAATGGCATCGTGTGAGCCTTTGGGCTTGAGCGTGACCATCACAGGTCCGATGACCATGCCCGCAATGGTTGCCGACAACCTAAAATTTTAAAATCCTCCATTATAGCCTAAAATTCAATGTTAAAATTGCATAACAAATAAGGAAATGCAACAGTAGGGATGAGGCTCCTACATATCGTAGACAGATCGTGAAATGGTGCTCTAGATTTCTCATAGCAGCCACTAGAAAATCAAGGAAATTAGGGCACAAAGCACCTTCAGAGCTCAGTTTGGTCAAATTGTAAAAGATGAAATTACTTTTACCTATTTATAAGTTTTGAAAGTTAGTTTGTAAAATATTTTTGTAATATTTTAATATTTTCTCGATATGAGTGATGGGTGTGTTTCTTATGCAATTACAGGTGCCTTCAATGTGAACAATGATCATTACTGACCGATTTTGGGAGTTTTAGTTTATCTCTTTTTCAGACCCCTTAAATAAACAAAAAAAAACCCCCCTGGAGTCATCTTTTAGCTCTTTTCTGACTCTCGAAAATTGAAAAGATTGTCGAGTACTTATCATTTTGAACTCACTAAAGTAAATGAATCGAAGTCATTTTAGTATAGATTTACCCCTTTTTTATGCTAATATTGACTATTTACGAAAAAGGTACACCTTAGTCAAACATGGCTAGGAGGTTCCCTCGGATATTGTTTTCTACCTTTTCGGGTTTGAGGAACAAATGACGAAAAGGGACATGATGGAGTTTTCTTTTTTGTTTATTTATCAAAATCTCTAAAAAAGAAAAATACGCTTAGTTATTCTTCCATCAAACTCGTTAAAATTTTACGGTGAAATACTTGTTACCATGACGAGACCGAGCTCCTCCTTCCTAGGGCTCATAAAAGTTACTAGGATGGATTCATTCGAAGAATGAACTTACATAACAAGCATATGATATATCCTTCAAGCTTGTGATACAAATAATTGGGTACTCATTAGAAATAGTGGGGGGGAAATGAATATGAGACATCGTTTGTATAGGCAGCATGTCGCTCTTGAATATGACACTCTTCTGCTCTTGTGTCACGTTTTGGATATCCTCACTTAGTGAGTTGTCCTCTCGATTTTGGGTGATCCATCTTACCTCTCATTTGACTATTCCACATTGTCCTCATGACCTTTACTCCCATGTTGAGTGAGATGCTTCCACACTCTAGATTCATGTTGCCAATATGTTCAAGAGATTTCCAATTTGCAGTTATTTACCTATACATTTTTTGAGTCATTGCTACAGTCCTAAATATCATACCACTTCATTCCTTGTTTCGTGTTGATGATGGGGGATTCATCATTTCCCTCCTTCGATGAGTTGCTTCCTATCGACTTTAGCTCATTATCCAGGAAGATGACTTAGGAACTCCCTTTCAGTACCTTATAGCTGACATGCCTTAATGGTAAGTTATTCGCATCTGACGGAAAGTATTCATTATTGGCTTTCAATCGGGTGATTCCATGAGTGTTTGACATCAACTTCATTATCATATTCACGGATTGTACTATTATACTTTGAGAACCATTGTCATTATTGATTATTTCCCTCGTACCTGTTAACGATTCACATCATTGGCCGGTAATTAGGTGGTTTTCTTGCATGTTTGAATCAAACACGTTTATTCACATGTTGGAATTCATACACTGATCAGGTCAGAATGGAGCACAAGACCCTGAGTCTTATCTGTTATGGCTTAGGCTGCATGGAGTTTTATGTTATTCATGATTGTACAAATGTTTCTACTATACAAATGGCTGTGACCATACCATGAGACTTAATATTTATACTAATCCTTGTTATTTAGATGGATGTTCCCATACCATGGATCTTTTTATATAGTCTTCATCATCCAGATGGATGCGATCATGTCATATTCATCCCTTCATCTCAAATATGTATATGTATATGCATCATTGATTTTCAGGTCTCCTAACAATGTGTGTCCTCATCCTTGCCAAACGATTGTAAAGAATTTCATCCATACTCCTCATTCTACCTTCATGCTTTAGGGGTCATCTATTACACAGTATTTTTTCACGTCTCATGTGATTCCCCGTGACATAACCTGAAGTGCCTAAAACATGATCATTATATAGCATACTCATCAATGTATACAACTCAGATCCCTCCTTTAACTTTGCTTGGAAAATATCTGTAGCTTTCCCTGAAGAAATAGCTCATGAAACCTTAAAATGAGAATCATTGCCCTTATGAAGCTCAAAACCATGATGACCACATGTTTCACCTTGTTAAGCTAGTGATGGCATCACTCTATTCTCTCTCATAGTCGTAATGGTCTCAAAAAGGAAGTTTTCCCAAAGAGGAAGAGAGGCTTCATGATATAGGAGCTTCTAGAGCGGTGAGCTAGAGGTGGTTTTGCATAGATGAGGTCAAATCCTCCTAATTTGACCTCTCAGTCTCATACCTATGAGCTACTTCCTTAAGATGTTGGCCTAATCCTATCTTTGGAGGAGCCCTAACTCCCTCTCCTAGCCTATAAATTCCCCCCTCTACCATTTCCAAATGGTTGATCTATGTCCATTTGCACCCCTATGTTGATCTCATGATTATAGGATATTCATTAGACTTGGAGAAGGAGTGTTGGAGAATTTCTTGGCTTGGACTTGGATTACCATTCAAAGAGAGCCTTTCAATGTCAAGGCTATGGTTGTAAGCTTCCCCTTTATTATTTAAATAATAATACAACTACTGGTTCATCTTCCCAATATACATGTTCATGTATGTATTTGTTGGGCATTCCTTCATCAACTAAATAGATTATTATTTGATTTTCTATTAGTATTGGTATACTTTTTTGTCTCTTGGATACTTGTGCAGGTACATAAGCATTGAAAGAAGAAGGAACGAGTCCATGACACAAGTGATTCAAGGACCTCAAAAAAGGAGATCGAATTAGGATCAAAGAAAGGTAGGCCATCTCTCTTGTTCTACTTTTTAGTTATAATCTAGGAAGATGTCTCGCTGATTGTCCTTTCAGTTGCTAGAACCACTCATTGGGTTAGAGGGATCGTCTCTATCTGCAAAGAGGATTAACCCTGACAACAAATGCATAATCATATTATGTATCATACAATTGTTTGGAGCCCTTAGCTCTAAATATATCTGGTATGCCCATAGCATACATGGGGGGGGGGGGGGGGAACATAGGCCCCTACATCTCCTTTGGAGGATCTCATGCCAAGTTGGATCAAAAAATGCTTGAATCCCTCTTTTGAGCACTCAGAACATAATGGTGCCCCACAACCTCCTCCTGCTAGGGGGTATCATTCCCACATTTGCATACCAGATCAATCCCCTCCATCACACATGTTTGTGGGTAGTATATCATGCTTGGTGGCATGATGGATTTCCCTTGGCCATAGTCTCAATTAAGTCTCGGCTTAGATCTCACTGGATCTAGGTATGGTCAATTATCCTCCCATTCCTTAGATATTTTTTCCTACCAACCTCTCCAGTGAGCCATATGCACATCACATATCATACAAGTTTGATACCATATCACCAAATATTCTACTATATGTCCACATAGTCACCATGCTTGACTTCGTGGGTGAGGATGATTCTAGTCCTCCTCTAGTAGTTCATTCTCATTTTCCTCTTCCCTTAATCCTTCACTAGGAACCATCATTTGAAGAAGAATTTAGGCCCTCTTTAGACAAGTAAGGTCACTTTCCTGAAAGTTGTAGTTCTTGATTTTGATGGTCAGATTGTCTGTTATGATTTCCACAAGATTTAGGGCCTTCTCCTCCTCTCAAGTTGGAGAGAAAACACCCTTTCATAGGAAAACCCCCAGTTTTTCTATTACAAATTATGACCAAACTGTAGCTCCATCTGATAAACCATCAATACCATTGGGAATCTCCTTGAGTACTATAATGGATCTTCCTCAGTTTTTGATGATCTCACACTTCATCAGGAAGTCATTTTTCCATGAAGGGGCACTTCATCGCCTCTCAAAATCAAATTTCATCATAAAGCGACACTTGTAATTTGAGTTCCACCTCCTGTTAATATTTTTCATACAATATGTTAACTTTTTCCATCAGTAACCATCATTTAATCATGTTTAGATTGTCCCCACCAGGCTTAGTATGTGTGCTAGTGCCATCAAGTTACCCTTGTTTAGAGCATCCGTGATGATTCACCATTGCATTCTTGGAGTCTATTTCATGTCCCATCATATCATGTCACAGTATTCCATCCATATTTGCATACCGTTCATCTTGTGTTTCCCATTTTGGCCTCCAGTCATACTGCACCCATCCCCTCTGAAGTTGAGTCAGTTGTTGCCAAGTCAACCATGCAATTTATGCTCTCACAAGGAAGTAGTATGTTTTTCTGTCTGTCCCATTTTTCCCCATTATCCCTAGTGTCAATCCATCAGTCAAATTACTATTTTCCCACGTGCTTTAGTTGAAGATTCCCATTGCCTCATCTATCCCAACCCTATTTTGTGGACATCAGATTATTTACTCCAGAAGAACGACCTTGAGGGTAGTGTATCCTGGTTCCAACTTCCATTCTTGTTCGGAATCTCGAATCAAAAAAAGGGACTCATCATTTCCCTTTGTATTGGTTGTTTCATGTTCGTGATCCATACACTTGATGGTCCAGTGATGCAGCAGATTTTACCAGTGATTCTTGGTTGTGTGTGAGATGTTTCAGACCTCATGAGGGGGTGACCCTTCAAGTAGCCCCCCACATGCCTCGATGCATACCTACTATGCTACAACCTCATATGCA
>APFE030469005.1:2226-14764 GCA_000404065.3 Pinus taeda
TTGCGAGGCTGGTCTTGCAAAGGTTCGACCAATTCAAGCCCTAACTCCTTATATCCCGACCTCGTTGGGGACATGCAATGAAAAACAGAGAAAAAGTAGATCGCTCTGATACCACTGATCCGGATTTAAACAAGAATGCAACAAAATATAGAGATAACCATATACACAAAGATGCAGCGGAAATAATACTTCATTTCATTAATGGAAAACACTGAAATATGCTTATAAACAGAGTTGAAAATAAACCAGCTAGGGTGATGGTAGCTTATCTCTGAGAAGAGATGTGGTGGCTACATGCCTCTGAATTGTTCTAAAACTGTGTTACAATGAGGCTCGAAGGCCTATTTATTGTTGATAAACAATGGAAAACCCTTCACATTCCAAAACCTAACCCTAGAAGATGAAACATCAAATTGTGGGCCCCGTTTTGGGTAAATTGGTACATCAATTTCCCGGGGTCATAACTTTGGCATACGATCTCCGTTTGACACGTATGATAGCTCGTTAGAAATATATATCCAAGAACTACCACTTTGGGAAGGGAAACATCAGTCCATGGACCCATGTTGCCCCCAGATTTCCCAAAAAACGTCGTTTAGGGCCTCAAAACGGCTTCGGAAGTTCAGGACCCGAAAAAAATTGCTAAAAATAGTAAATTGTGCTACAATTACAGAAACTGAAAAACTGAAAGAGACAGTTGCGGGGGTCCAAATGTAATAGGTGGGTGGGCACCAACATCCACCTGGATCAGAAAACCTCCTTTGAGATGCCTCAGGTTGGCTCATTGATTGAAATCCTCCATGAAATGATCAATGGTGAAAAAAGAAAAAAAAGAGGAAAAAAGAAAAGATCCTAGGTGAAAACCTCCTTTGAGGCACCTAGGCAGACCTGCTAGTTGAAAACCTCCTTGAAGCAGCTATTAGGTTTACAAAAAAAAGGGAAAAAAAATTCTTTGATGAATGATTGTACTCTCGAACATCTGCAAGCAACAAAAACGAGTTGGTACCAAAAGAAAAGTTGGTCAAGCCTAGTCAAAAGAAGTCAATTTTTGACTCTCTCCTCCTTTGTTCAAATGCTCCAACAAGGCCAAGGCCATATCAATCCATCACTCTCATCTATTTTCACCATCCACCCATCATTCTCAAGCTCCTACCATTCAATTTTCTTGTTGTCCCAAAAAACTACAGGATGCTCTATTTTACTACATGATACAAAAATACATAGAGCAAAAATTTGTTTTTGCCATAACTTGAAAACCATGCATCCATTTACCAATATGTTTCAGGGGGAGATGCATATGGATAATGGTAACATGATCAAGTGGTTTCAGCAAATTCCAATGCACGACTTTCGAGCAATCAACATCCATCACCTACAACCATTTTTACATTTTATGTCGATATCCTGCATCCATTTAAAAATATGTTTCATGGGGAGACGCACATGGATGATGGTAACATGCCCAAGCAATTTTAGCAAATTCTAGGGCACGATTTCCAAGAAATTGGACTCCATCACCTTCATCCATTTTTAGTTTTTCTTGAGATCCTTGCATCCATTGACCAATTTTGTTTATGGGGAGGTGCATAATGATGATGGCAACATGATCCGAAAAACCTATAGGATTCCATGAAAACCTACAGGATCCTATAGGAGATCCTATAGGATACAAAACAACACCTACAAGTTTGACAATGAGCAGTTTTAAAGCTAAAAACCAGAGGTTAGCTTCATCAGATAGTGATAAGGAGACATATACAATCCTCCACATCCATCAAAGAAACATGACGGGGGGATTTAACAAGAGGGAACCCAACAGCATAGTGAGGATTCATCAGCATCACCATTCAGTACCTACACATCAAGGAACAACATCAGAGAAAAAAAGAGAAAAACACATGCAACAAATGCAAGCAAGGATTTCACTCTCCAGCAAACAACATCTACAGGAAGGCCATCGGGTAGGTACATGTATGCAATATTCTTGACCTCTTCTCTTGAGCATATTATAGTTAGAAATTTGTTGTCAATGCATGAGAGATGATATTTTATAAGTTAAGGATGGGTCAACAGTCTCAACCACCTTCAACTAGTTAATTGTAGCTCACTCCTTCACTCATGTAATGTTGAAAAGTCAAATTATGAAGGGTGATGATTTCAAGGAATGAGGACAACAGTTAAAAGAAGAATTTTTTGCAAAGGACAAGTCACCACAGTACTCCATGCCCTCCATTCACTTCATATTCACTGTCTATTCACCATTCATCCATCCCATTTCATCCTTGAAAAAAAAAAAAAAAAAAACAGAGTATCCTCTCCATTTTCACAAACCTACACTACTCCCTTTGAGCCCTAGCATCATCATCCAATTCCTCTTCATCGTTTCTCATCACTCCCATACTGTTAGAATACCTTGAAAGATTAGGAATGACCACTACATGAAGACAAATGTTGCTATAAGAAGGAAGAAATGAACAAATTATGCTAAACCCCAAGATGGTAAAGCTTAAGAGAGACCTAATCAAAACAAAGAACTCCAAGGCCATTAGGCAGTCATCTAGGCCACAAGAGAGAAGAAGAAGGCAACAAAAGGAAATGAGGCATTCACCATCAAAACAAAACTCAAACTACAACGTTAAAAATGGGAAAAAGAAATGGGAGTCAAGTTGAGGGCTTGTCCTAGGCTCATAATATCATTTATGCTCAAAAAGGGTTTCCTGTAGTTTTGATAGGAATTACTACAGGATGTCCTAGTTCTCATCTAAAGGAAGTTTGAAGGTTTTAGAGGTGTCCAAATGGTGGAACGAGGTAACAGAAGGTTGATAAGGATATGGAAGAGCTTGCTAAATTGAAAAATACTCAAGAACCCATCTTGAATAAGGGCAATAAAGCAAGCGAATGGTCTCAAGAAACAATGATTTTTCTTTGCACAAATATGTTTTTGGGCCTTTCCTTGCAAAAATTACAGCCAAGATTCTTAATGCACAAGAGAGAGGCCACTAGGGCCATGGATGAGGCACAATGAGGTCACTAAGTTTCTTAGAGGATGAACAACACTTTCAGCATGGGGGTATGATGGGCCTCTAAATTAGACATATATTAAGTCCCATGCATCTGAATTAAACATAAACTAAGGCCTATGACCATCCTTCAGCATATTAAACCTCTGTTCTTGCATTAGATAATGTATTCTTAACTTTAATATATTCATTAGGAATGTTTATGAATAATTGCATATTTGTGCCTAATATTGTTTATTTTTGTGGAAGATTATGAAAATATTGGGCAGATTATGAAGATTTGGAGGATGAGATAATTTAGGGACTTGTTCCCTACTACATGAGGATCAATAATAAATAATAAATCAAAAAGATATTATGGAATTATGACACAAATTTTGGAACTCCAATGATTGAGAAAATCTAGGAATGTATTATGTGCCATTTAATGCAGATTCCTAGTATTGGGGGCCAGATCCACTAATCAAGCGATTTTGGTGGCGAAAGATTACTCCTATATGGGAAATGATTCCTAATCATTTTGTATAAGTACCAAGTCGAATTTTCTTCTAGGGATAGATTTTCATTAGTGTTGTTGTGGAGAGAACTTGTATTTTTGCAGCTCCATTATATTTTCTTGCAGGGATGTAATTCTATTGATGAAAATAATGAAGATTGGTGTCATGTTCAACTATAACTTTTTTTCTCCTCCATAGGTTTCCGAGTTTCTTGGGGCTTGGCCATCCTAGGAGCTGCAGATCCCTTTTGTATCATTTTCTTTCCTTCTTTTCACTTCTTATTCACATGCATCTTTTGTTTCTATTTCTTTCTATTTCTTCATTTAGTATTAATGGTTTCTTGTCGTAGGATTGAGTTAAATGGTTGATGTAAGTTCTTTTGCAGGATCACAATCATTATTTCATCATTGGAAAAGATTTGGAAGTTCATAGTAAACATTGAGCTGCTTGTATTAGTCTTCTTATTCCCAAATCTAGATTTCTAGAACTCCTTTTTGGCAAAGAACAATAGATTTATGCTATTTTTTAGAGCATGCTAACAACCTTAAATCGAGTTGGTTCCACTTGCATTAGATCAAAAAAAAATTCTAGTTCATAACAAAAATTACCCCATTTCATTTGCACTTGATTAGGTTAGGCATTTTTTAGATTTATTAACTCACTAGTTCTCGAATTTCTAGATTTTTTTGACTAGTAATGTGCTCTATTTTTTAGCATGGGTTAACAAAGGTATTTTTGAGTGATTCCACTTGGAATAGGGACTAAGACATCCTAGTTAATAATTTTTTTCCCCATCCAATTTGGATTTGATTTTCTTGGTCATTCGATGAATTATAAGTTCGTATAGTAAATCTATAACATCCTGTAGTAAATAAGGGGATCCTGTAGGAAATCACTGTAGCATCCTATAAGAAATCACTGTAGCATCCTGTAGGAAAGCATGTTTTGAGCCCAAATTGAGAAAAATCATCATTGAAGTTGGGATTAGGCCTCTATTTGACCTCCATGCCATCAAGAACATTTAACCCTCTTGCTCCACACTTGTCTTCCCTGCCAAAGATCAAGGAAAGATTAGCATTTGCATTCATAAAGCAAAAAGATTTAAAAAGATGAGTTATTTTATATTTACACATGCACACGATAGTTGGTACTCTCTAGATCAGATTTCATGCTTAGTTAGTTTAAATCATCACATGTGATAAATAGGGTTAAACTAGGTTTCTTTTACATTTAGTTCATGATCTTTATGCAAATATAATA
Organism: Pinus taeda; assembly: GCA_000404065.3. Classification (NCBI taxonomy): domain Eukaryota; kingdom Viridiplantae; phylum Streptophyta; class Pinopsida; order Pinales; family Pinaceae; genus Pinus; species Pinus taeda. The sequence goes on from APFE030469005.1 coordinate 7,004, forward strand.
GTTTTCTTTCCTTGTACTTTTTTTCTTGCAATAGGTTAAGGTTCCATTTTGAACTTTTCATTTTTTGTAATTAGTTTAGGATTTGACTTCAGTACATGCACTCCATTACATCATTACAACAAATGAAGGACACATTGTATGCTGCACATATAGTGCCGACACCTCTTAAGTTTGTACGAACCCCGGGTTGATAATTAAAGTTGGTAGCCTTAGGAGTTGCAACATTATTGTTGCAATACTGAGGATCATCACTTTTTGGTGTCGTTTTCGGGAAGGTGCCAAAGTATGCATTGTTTTATTCCCTAGTTGATTCATTTCTTTTTACTTTTTGACAAACCGATGTAGTTGGATATTCTGTTGGTAAGTATTCTTGATTTGTGCGTCCATGATCCAATTAGTTGTGGCCTGTTCCATGTAGTCTGGGTTTAGCTTTGTTGGTGTGAGTTGTTTTGCAATGTTGGATGTGTCCAAAAATGGTGGAAAGTATGGCCGAAGGCGGTTTACATTGAACACTGGGTGCAGACCAAGGAACGTTGGAATGTTGAGCTCGAAGGCATTGTCTCATATAACCATGATGATGGTGTATGGCCTATATCGGAGCGGGAAAAGCTTGCGAAAGGGTCCAGCGAGGTGCTCCTTAGGTAAATGTAGCCAAAAAATGTTGCCCACCTGGAACTTGTGTGACACCCGATGCTGAACATGGCATTGTTTGTACTTAGCATTGGCTTTGTCCAATATATAATGGAACTGCTGGTGTATGTGTTGAATGCACTCAATGAAGCTGTTAGCCCTATCAACTTTAGACTCGATATGAGCTGAATCTACCTGAGTAGCTGCAAATGCTATGGCCACATCAATGGGACATAATGGTTGAAATCCCAACCCTACCTGAAAGGGGTTGTGGTCTGTTAAGCTATGGAGAGATCTGTTGTAGGTGTTCTGGACATAGGGGAGGCTTTCATCCCATGTGCGTGGATGCTTCGAGTTGTACATGAACAAAATGTATATGATCATCCTATTGACGACTTCTGTTTGGCCATCGGCTTGGGGATGCAAAGCCATGGACTTAGTGAATTTGGTATCCAACATCGACCAAAGACTTGAAAAAAATGCACTTAGGAATATGCTGTCTTGATTTGAGACAATGGACTGTGGGATCCCAAAGTGTACCCACACTCGCTCAAAGAAGAGCTTAGCAGCGGCCTCTGCTATGATACTCTTCTTGCAGGCCACCATAATGGCCATCTTAGAGAATCTGTCGATGACCATGAAAACACAGTTGTTTCCATGCTTAGTAGAAGGAAGGCCCGACATGTAATCCATGAAGATGGATTCCCAAGGTTGACTAGGAGTAGGAAAAGGGGTATATATGCCTTGATTCTTGATGTCTGGTTTGGCAATGAAGCAAGTAGTGGAGGATTTAATGTACCTCCCAACGTCTTGACGAAGGTTCGACCAATAAAAATACTTCTATAGTACTGCCACTATTTTCTCTAATCTAAAATGTCCAATGACCTGACTGTAGTGTGCCTCCAAAATCATTGTGGCACACTCGCTTGAAGGAACACAGATGTGTCCTAGGTGGCATAACAGTGCATACCAGAGGTGAAAATTTGGAACTTGCTAAGCTTCCAATTCTGGATTGCCCTCGGAATGATGCAGCCACCCTGAAGTCTTGTGCCGATGGGAGTCGAGCATAGTGATCAACACCATGACTAGTGGTCACCTGAGGCAGTCTACAAAATTATTGGTTCTTCCCTTCTTATAAATGATTTTCAAATAGAATTGTTGCAATTATGTGGACCATTTATGATGCTGATCATTCTGCAACTTCCCTTGTGTTTTGTTATAATTGGAAACTAGGGAAAAAATTCATGTGGGTCATCTTATTCATGGCTGATAATATTTTTATTAGATTCCTCTTGTCAATAGGTGTAGGATTGATATAAATATCATCCGATTCCAATAAGTATTCATGGAGATATGAATTTATTTTGATTATGGAATTATTATCAAGCCGACCTACAACTCATGTAGGCTCAGAAGCCCAACAGTCGCATCTATTCAAACACCAATGTTGTGTATAAATACAGGGGGACTTTTCCTCATTTAGACTCACTCATCTCATCACATCTCTCTCTCTCTACTGCGCAAAAAAGAGTCTCTTCTCTACTACGCAGAAAAGGGTCTCTCCCTCGCACATGTGAAGCCGAAAGCTACTGAAACTGAACCTGCAACTGCAGAAGTAAAGTTTGACATGTGTGGACCAGAATATCTCCTCATCTAAACTACATTGTAGGTTCATCTGAACCTCCTCTGAAAGCTGCAAATTTTGGTGGTGGAATCAAGTCAATCTGACGGATGGTTTGCAAGATATCGACTGCCCTAGTTTGAAGGAAGCTGCTGAAACTGAAGCTGCAACTGCAAAAGTAAATTTTGACCTGCGTGGACTAGAAGATCTCCTCATCTGAACTACGTTGTAGGTTCATCTGAACCTCCTATGAAAGCCACATCTTTTGGTGGTGGAATCAAGTCAATTCGACGGACGGTTTGCAAGATATTGACTACCCTAGTTTGAAGGAAGCTGCTGAAACTGAAGCTGCAACTGCAGAAGTGAAGTTTGACCTATGTGGACCAAAATACCTCCTCATTTGAACTACACTGTAGGTTCATTTGAACCTCCTTATGAAGCCACAACTTTTGGTGGTGGAATCAAGCTGATATGACGGTCGGTTTGTGAGATATCGCCTGCTCTAGTTTTGATGATGAAGCCGCTAATACTGATGCTGCTAATCTAGGGTTTTCTACTGCTGATATAAATCAGATTTATTGTACTATTTATCTCTGCTGAATTATTGAAGATAAAAGAAGATTTGATCAAAGGGTTTCCCCACACATTGAGGGGTTTTTCCCTGGCTAGCTGCTACATCTTGTGTCTCTTGTCTTGGCTTGTTTTTTGTTGATCGTTTAATGTTCTATCTGCACTTTACTTTATGTACATGTGATTGCTAATCTGTGGAATATAATAAGAAAAAGAAGTAAACTGTTATAAGCATAGAACATACCATAACTTAACATGTTTGTATGAACTACGGGGGTTGGTGGTCTGTGTAGATGATTGTTTCCTTCCCAAGAATGTAATGATTCCATTAACGGTAGGTTTGCACAATGGAATACATTTCTTTCTCATAGGTGAGATAATTTAGGATTGTGTCTGAAAGTATCTCATTATGGTAAGCCACTGGATGCCCCTATTGAGTAAGAACTGCACCAATAGCATAGTCGGAGGCATTTGTCTCAATCTCAAATGGTTCTTGCAGGTCTGGTAATCTGAGAACTGGTGCAGAGTAGACGCATTGCTTCAGCTCAAAAAATACCTTCTATTGGGTTTCAGACCAAAATAAATTCTCTTTGATCCTTCCTTGCTGACTTGACTTAAAGGGCAAGTGATATGAGAGAACCCAAACATGAAACTGTGGTAAAAATTGGAAAGGCCTAGAAAGTTGTGGATCTCCGTTGGAGTGGTTGGGGATGGCCAATCCCGAATGACTTGTATCTTGGTTGGGTCCACATGCACACCCTACTCATTAATGATGTACCCCAGATATTGAACCTGAGTCATGCCAAAAGTGCATTTCACTAGATTAGAACACAACTTGTGTTGTTATAGGGTTTGGAGGACTTTCCAAATATGGTGGAGGTGCTCTTCCCAACTTTGGCTAAAAATCAAGATGTCATCTAAATACACCAGCACGGATGCATTGGTGAAGAGTCACAAGATGTCATCCATCAATATGATGAAGGTTGCGGGGGCATTCATCAGCCGAAAGGCATGACTAACCATTCGAAAAGGCCATCCTTGTATTTGAAGGTAGTCTTCCACACATCGAAGGGTTCGATAGGAACTTAGTGATAACCAAAATTCAAGTCAATCTTGCTAAGATATTTCCCCCCCTTGAGCTAGTCCAGAAGGTCATCAATTCGTGGGATTGGGTACCTATTCCGGAAAGTGATCTTGTTCAACGCTCGATAGTCAATATAGGTCTCCAGGTCCCATCCTTCTTCTGTACTAATATAGTAAGACTCCCACAGGGTGATGAGCTTGGCTTGATGTTCCCTTTCTCCTACAAATCCTGAATCTTCCTCTTGATCTCATCATTCTCTAGAATAGAGCATCGATAGATTGGTCCATTGGGTAGTGGTGTGCCTAGGGCCAAGTCAATGTAGTGCTTGACCTAACAGTACAGAGGTACCCCCGTAGGTGAGGAGAAAATGTCCCTGTACTCCTCCATGACCATATCCATCTGCTACTGCTATGTGGAGGAGCCCTATTTGGAAGACATGGCCACAATATTATTCTTACCCTAAGGGCGAATCATAAGGAAAACAAATTTTCTGTTATTGGAAATCATCTTACTGCATTGCTTTGCAGAGATAAAAGAGATGGCGATAGGTGGGGCTACCTCTGGTATCCTATACAAATTATTTTCCAAAGTAATAATCACAGAGAGAGGTCTAGACTCATATACAACATGCCACTTCCACAAGTATGATTGTACTAATAATACATCACAAACTTCAAGAGGAGAAACATGTTAAGTTATGGTATGTTCTATGCTTATAATAGTTTACTTCTTTTTCTTATTATATTCCACAGATTAACAATCACATGTACATAAAGTAAAGTGCAGATAGAACATTAAATGATCGACAGAAAACAAGCCAAGACAAGAGACACAAGATGTGGCGGCTAGCCAGGGACAAACCCCACAATGTGTGGGGAAACCCTTTGATCAAATCTTCTTTTATCTTCATTAATTCAGCAGAGAGAAATAGTACAATAAATCTGATCCATATTAGCAGTAGCAAACCCTAGATCAGCAGCATCAACATTAGCGGCTTCATTATCAAACTAGGGCAGACGATATCTCACAAACTGACCGTCGGATTGACTTCATTCCAGCACCAAAAGTTGTAGCTTCCAGAGGAGGTTCAGATGAACCTATAGTGTAGTTCAGATGATGAGATATTCTAGGCCACGCAGATCAATCTTTACTTCTGTAATTGCAGCTTTAGTTTCAGCAGTTTCCGGGTTCAAACTATGGCAATCGATATCTTGCAAACCATTTGTCGGATTGACTTCATTCCACCACCAAAAGTTACGGCTTTCAGACGAGGTTCAGATGAACCTACAACATAATTCCAAAGAGGAGATCTTCTAGGCCATGCAGATCAATATTTACTTCTGTAGTTGCAGCTTCAGTTTCAACAGTTTCCTGCTTCACATGTGTGAGAGAGAGACCCATTTCTGCGCAATAGAGAAGAGACTCATTTCTGCGCAGTAGAGAGAAAGAGATGTGATGAGAACTGTGAGTGAAAATGAGGAAAAGTCCTCTTATATTTATACACAACGTTGGTGTTTGAATAGATGCGACTGTTGGGCTTTTGAGCCTACATGAGTTATAGGTCGGCTTGATAATAATTCCATAATCAAAATAAATTCATATCTCCACGAATACTTATCGGAATCGGATGATCTTTATATCAATCCTACACCTCTCGATGAGAGGAATCTAATAAAAATATTATTAGCCATGAATAAGATTACCCACATGAAGTTTTGCCATGGTTACCAATTTTAACACTCCCTCTCAACCAGGGAGAACTTCATCTGCAATTTGTCTATCGGTCGTTACTATTCATCCAGCAAATGCACTGCCCTGTCCAGCCTGACCCTTTCCCTGCTCTGCTCTATTCTGCCTGTTCTGCGTTGTCTTGTTCTGCCCTGTACTGATCGGTACTGTTTTGCTCTGTTATGCTCTGATCTTGCATTGTTTTGTTCTGCTCTGCTTTTGTCCGAATTATGAAGAAGAAGAAATGATCGAGGATGTATCATATTGACTCAAAGTCAGTCTCAGAGTATGTACCACTGGTCCTAGACCAGTCTCAACCGACCCGAAGTCAGCATCATAGTGAGTAAAACTCCACTGGTCCTAGACCAGTATCATCCTGCACTGACTCAAAGTCAGTCTCAAAGTGCATACCACTGGTCCCAGACCAGTCTCAGCCGACCCGAAGTCAGCTTCATAGTAAGTACCACTCCTACCACTAGTCCTAGACCAGTATCGCAGTCTCAGAGAGTGTACCACTAGTCCCAGACCAGTCTCAACCGACCCAAAGTCAGTGTCATAATATGTACCACTCTCACTGGTCCCAGACCAGTATTGCACTGACACGAAGTCAATCTCGGAGTATGTACCACTGGTCCCAGACCAGTCTCAACTGACCCGAAGTCAGCGTCATAGTATGGTACAACTCCTACCACTAGTCCCAGACCAATATTGTAGTCTCAGAGAGTGTACCACTGGTCCCAGACCAGTCTCAACCGACCAGAAATCAGCATCATAGTATGTACCACTCTCACTGGTCCCACACCAATACTGCACTGACACGAAGTCAGTCTCAGAGTATGTACCACTGGTCCCAGACCAGTCTCAACCGACCCGAAGTCAGCGTCATAGTATGGTACAACTCCTACCACAGGTCCTAGACCAGTATCATTGATCCCAAATCAATGGAGTTCATCCTAGCGTAGGGAGTATGGTAGATACAACGATGCGTCCATCGGTACTACTATGGTCCCTAACTTCATTTCCCTTCTCATTGATCAGATGGGAGGTACTTCCCATGAGTCCCAGACTGCATGGGTAGGATGCCTCGATAGGAGAACTAATCAATCCTGTTCTCACAGGAGAACACATCAATCCTGCTACAATTTCCATGGAGAACACATCAATCCAGGCCGCCATGGAGAACACATCAATCCAGGCTTCACAGGAGAACACATCAATCCTGCTACAATCGCCATGGAGAACACATCAATCCAGGCCTCACGGGAGAACTAATCATCCTGCTACACAGGAGAGCGAATCATCCTGTTCCACAAGAGAGCAAATCATCTTGTTCTACAAGAGAGTGAATCATCTTGTTCAAGTGCACACCACCACGGGAGGGTGAGTCACCCTGTGGTCATATGTTGCTCCAGTAATAATCGCAAGACCTCAGAGCTCCCAGAGCTCAATGTATGCAACATGTAGGACCCTTGTACAATGGTTTCTTGATGACTCCAAGTCGTTTGGGAAAATCACAGATTAGATCTTTCCTCGGGGCTTTGACAAGGTGTATCGACCTGTACATCATCTTAATGCGATGGAGCCTCCTTGCTCATTGAATTACCATATCCCAGATGATGTCTATCCACTGGAGCAATCGACAAATACGAGATTCCTCAATAATCAAATCCCACCTCTGGTCGTTACAGAGAATCATAATGGTATCCAATGTAAATCTAAACACCTCACTGAAGAGCTTTCGCAACCAGACTACCTCACACAAGGTCATGCTAGCAGTAATATGTTCTAATTCAGCGGTGCTCAAAGCCAACAAATTCTGCTTCCTGCTCATCCAGTATATCGAAGCAGATCCCAAAGTGAAATGACACTCGGAAGTGCTCTTACGGTCCACCACACTGCCTGCCCAATCGGCATTAGTATATCCAAGTAGTCTTACATCTCCGACAGTGTATCTTAACCCATTGTACCATGAAGATATCTCAGAAGATTCTTGGCATCAATCCAGCGAGGCTCAACCAAATATGAGCTCACAATGCTAACTACAAAACATATGTTCGGATGGAGGTTCACCAAGAACATCAATGCGAATGAGTTTATGAAACTCAGAGGCATTTCCCAAATCTGGTCC
>APFE030469005.1:40246-55298 GCA_000404065.3 Pinus taeda
CAATCAAGCTCATTTTTCTCAACAAGTACCTTATGTTATTTGTTTCATGGACTCCTTGACTTTCATGTTGAATATGTATTATAATATTGGAAATTCAGGTGCTATTTAATCATTCGCCTTGTTTGTGCTTGCCAGTTTGCGACAAAGGAACTTACTTGGATCAAAGGAGCAAAGGCATCCCCAAACTTGCGTTGGACATGAGGTAGGCCTTAAACACATTTGTTTGCCATTATTTATAAAGCGCATTTAGAGAAAGATAGTGTCTGGTTGGTTTGTTTGTCATTAGGTCTTCATTAGATTCTAGGAAGGTCTATCTTGTCCGCAAGATCGACTCATTCCGCGTGACAAGCCCTATTTGGAAGCCTTGTCCACAATATTCTTCTTACCCTGAGGGCGAATCATAAGGAAAACAAAGTACCTGGTGTGTGAAATGATCTTACTGCATTGCTTTGCAGAGATCAAAGAGATGGCAGTAGGTAGGGGTACCTCCAGTATCCTATACAACTTATTGCCCAAAGTACTAATCACAAAGCGAGGTCTAGACTCATATATAACATATTGCTTCCACAAGTATGGTTTTCATAATAATACATCACAAAATTCAAGAGGAAAAACATCACACAAAATACTTGGTGTGTGAAATGATCTTAGTGCATTACTTTACAGAGATCAAAGAGATGGCATTAGGTAGGGGTACTTCTGGCATCCTATACAACTTATTGTCCAAAGTAATAATCACAAAGCGAGGTCTAGACTCATATATAACATATCACTTCCACAAGTATGGTTTTCATAATAATACATCAAAAACTTAAAGAGGAGCAACATCACACAATACCTCATCCGTGAAGGGCTTGATGTTGTAGGGAAGGTGACACTGTTGGGTGATACAAAGATCTCATCCTTGGTGAAGCCACCTGATGGTGTATGGCTATGGATGTGATATATTCACTAAACTCATCCACTTCATTACCTCTACTTAAATGAGGTTCTTTTGGCTCTTGCTATCGACAATGAACTATAGCGGAGAACCCTTCACCCACATCTATTAGTGGAAAAGGCGTTCCCCCTCCTCTGGATCTCCAGGCTCATTCTTTTGGATCTTGGTGGTGGCTATTGTTGGGTTGTGTTATATTCTTTCCATGACTAGCAAGGGGGTCACAAGGGGGGTGGCACCCCCCCATCAGGGGGTATGTAGGGGTCTCCCCTATATTACCTATGGTTTTGTGCATGGTTTTCACACATGGTTTTGGGAGTGATGGTTTTTTGTTCCATGGTATTATGTAGATCCGGTCGAGGGGACTATGGCTATGTTCTAATCCAGGGTTAACGGATTAGGGTTTATGGATGCTTCGACATGTATATATATGTATTGTAACATTTAAAGGAATATAATGAAAAATCAATCTGGTAGTCCTGGTTTTGGGATCTAGGGGAAAATATCTATGTATATTTGCTATTTTAGAATTTGTATGTAGGTAATTTCTGTATGAGGTTAAAATGTACATTTAGTATCAGAGCCGTTCTAGCTTCAAGGGGACACCATTGTTGTTGAGGGTTTTTGCTCGGGTCTGTGGTAAACCCTATTCAGTGGGAGATCTGCGGGATCGATTATTGTGGTGAAAGAAGATGGCGATCAGTGGAAATATAGAGATTGAGAAATTTAATGGTCAGAGTTTTGAGTTGTGGAAACTCAAGATGGAGGATATGTTGGTGGATAAAGATCAGTGGATCGCAGTAGATCCAGGTACTAAACCAACGATAGTGTTTGTTGAAGAATGTAGGAAGTTGGATCAGAAGGAAAATAACACAATACGATTGTGTGTCTCAGATTTAGTATTGTTGATTGTATCAGGGGAAGCTACGATGAAGGCTTTGTGGGACAAGTTAGGGACTTTGTATCAATCTATGTCTCTAGTGAATAAACTGTTGCTATGGAAAAATCTGTATAACCTAAGGATGAAAGATGGAGACTCGGTGACAGAGCATCTAAACGCATTTAATACTGTGGTAAGACAATTATTATCTATTGAAATTAAAATTTTAGATGAAGATAAGTGCATCAGTTTGTTGTGCTCTCTACCAGATTCGTGGGATAGTCTGATTATTGCAATAGGTAGCAATGCAGTCACCTTGTAGTTTGATGAAATAGTCTCATACTTGCTGATGGAGGAGATGAGACAGAAAAATGTGGAGAGCCAGAATGGTGATGCCTTGTCTGTACGAGGATGGTCCCAGAACAGAAACAAAAATAAGTCACCGAGTGGGAGATATAAATCTAGAGGGGGATCTAAATATCCAGGAAAATTTGTAAAGGTGTGTTGGAAATGCGGAAAGGAAGGGCACTACAAAAGGGACTGTAAATCTAAAGCTCCTAAGAAAGGAAAGGGATATGATGATGCACCTTCTGCAGAGGCGAAAACCACCTCAAATGAAGGTGGGAATGTGTATTTGGATTCTTTTTAAAGTACACATGTAGATCATGAGGCATGGTTGATTGACTTAGGTGCATCCTTTCACTTCACTCCCCAAAGAGAGTGGTTTTGCGAATATGAGAAATATGATGGTGGTGATGTCTTCTTGGGGGATGATAGGAAGGCTAGAATCATCAGTCGCAGAAAATTTAAGTTTAAGTTGCAAGGTGGAAGGATTAGAGCACTTCCGGGTGTTTTGCATATTCTTGCATTAGCTAGAAATCTGATTTCTGTAAGCAAGCTGGATGATGTAGGAGTAAAAACAATTTTAGGGAAAGCTACATGCAAGATGGTTCGGGGAGCACTGGTATTGATGTGGGGACTTCAAACTAGAACTCTGTACAAGCTGCAAGGTAGCATCGTTATTGATGGGTGCGACAGTTCTGTGGTTCCTGAAAGTGGAGTAGAAAATCTAGTGGTCTCTGGAGAAAAGACCATGCTATGGCATCAAGGGCTTGGACATATTGGAGAGAAGGGCCTTCGAATACTCCATGGTAAAGGTATGGTAGAAGGTATGAGTAATAGCTCTCTGGATTTTTATTTCTATGAAAATAGTGTATATGGGAAGCAGAATCGGGTGAGTTTTCCCTCTGCTGGTAAGAAGGCGAAACAAATATTAGAGCTTGTGCATAGTGATGTGTTTGGACTTGTGAAGGTTCCATCACTGGGTAAGTCTATGTAATATGTATAATTTATAGATGAATTCTTAAGGAATACATGGACATATTTCCTCAAGAAGAAATCTGAAGTCTTTGACAGGTTTAAATAAATTTAAGGCTCTGGTGGAAAACCAGACAAAGAAGAAGATAAAGGTGTTGAGGACAGAGAACGATGGATAGTTTTACAAGAAGGAATTTAAAGAATTCTGTAAGAAGTGTGGTATAGCACGTCAAAAGACTACTCCATACACACATCAACAAAATGGAGTTGCAGAAAGAATGAACAAGACATTGATGGAAAGGGCAAGAAGCATGCTCAGTGGTGCCGGGTTAGGACAAGAATTCTGGGTAGAGGCGGTGGAGACTGCATGTTACTTGGTCAACGGATCACCTTCATCACCGTTGGAGGATAAGACTCCACAACAGGTATGGACTGTTAAGAAACCATCTCTTTCACATCTGATGGTATTTGGATGTGGTGCATATGTACATGTTCCAAAGGAGAAAATAACAAAGTTGGATAGTAAATATGAAAATTGCATCTTTATTGGGTATAAGGATGGTTTAAAAGGCTATAAGATTTGAAACTCAATAACAAGGAAGGTTGTGTACAACCAAGATGCGGTGTTTAGAGAGGTGAAATATGTTATTAAACATGAAGTCCTACCAAAGGAACATGACAAAATAGAGTTTGAGCTAAAGGAGGAAGAATCAGACTCTACAACTGAAGAGGAATCAAAAGATGAAAAGCAATAAAATCCTGTTGTGAGAAGAACATTTTGAGAAAGAAGGCAGCTAGAAAGGTATAGTCCATCTAATTTTTGTTCAAATTTTGCTTTATCTATTACTGATAATGATCCCAGAACTGTGAAGGAAGAAGTAGATTCATAGGATGGCAAACTCTAGAAAGAGGCCATGGTTGATGAAATGGCATCTTTGCACAAAAATGAGGCTTGGGATCTGGTGGAGTTTCCAGTTGGAAGGAAACCCATTGGAAACAAATGGTTGTTCAAGAAGAAGATAAATACAAAAGGAAGGGTGGAGAAATAAAAAGCTCGGTTGGTAGCAAAAGGTTATTTCCAGGTTCTGGGAATTGATTTTGGTGATATTTTTTCTCCTGTTGCCAAGGTAGATTCTATTAGATTACTTTTATGTGTTGATGCTACTTTTGATTTTGAGGTAGAATAGATGGATGCGAAGACAACATTTCTTCACCTGGATCTAGAAGAAGAGATCTACATGAAGAAACCTGAAGGCTTTGCGGTGAAGGGTAAGAAATCATCAGGGGCTGCAACAATAGATATTCTAGAGATATTAATGATGTATCCATGAGCTAAATTTAAGGTTTTATATATAGGTTATGAAAGAAATTAATCTAAGAAATTAGGTTGGCCATTCTCCAATTTTGTTAATATTCAGATTTTTTTTTTAATTAATTAAGTTGTTTAATTAATCAAATAATTTGTTTAATTAATTAAATAATTAATTAATGTTTAATTGTTTAATTAATGTTAAATTAATTAATTAATTTGTAACTAATAATAATTGTTAAATGATTAATTTAATTAATTAAGATCGTTAATTAAGCAATTAATTTGTTTTAATTAATTCCTTAATTAATTTCCTAATTAATTAATTAATTAGTTTGTGTAATTAATTAGTTAAACCAATTAACTAATTAATTTGTTTAACTAACTAATTAATTTGTTTATTGATTAACTAACTTGTTTAATTAATTCACTATAATCTCATATATAATTCCTATTGTTTATTTAAGGAATTAATTAATTTGTTTTAATTAATTCCTTAATTAATTTCCTAATTAATTAATTAATTAGTTTGTGTAATTAATTAGTTAAACCAATTAACTAATTAATTTGTTTAACTAACTAATTAATTTGTTTAATTGATTAACTAACCTGTTTAATTAATTCACTATAATTTCATATATAATTCCTATTGTTTATTTTCTAATTGTTTTAATATGAGATGACTATATGCTTAATTTAAATACAAGTGTTAACATGCTATTGTAATTAATAAGTTATGATTTTAATTTATTTTAATGTTATCAAATGATTAGCTATGAAATAACCAATTATTTGATTTATATGTTTATTTATGTTTATGTTTTATTGTTTAAGGAGGATGTTAGATAATGGTTTCTTGATGAATTGATTTATATTTAATTAATCTTTTAATGAGAGAGGAGGGATTAAATTATTAAAAAGGATATGAGTTAATTATTGATTCTTTAGGATTTCAAGTAAGGGTTTCCAGGCGTTGCTTAGTTTTAATCTATCATCTCGGTTCAAGTTGTTCTTCCTTTTTTCTATCTCAATGACTTTTTTGATTTTCCTTTTAAGATAGTGGTCTTCTTTTCTAATTAGTTTGACTTCTTCCATGCAGATGTAATGAGAGGAAGAGTGAACATGTTCTGCTAAGGCTGATTTTGAGGTCCTTTCTCTTCTTAAGTTAGCAGTGTGTTCTTTAATTATGATGTTAAGAGACCTACCCGTTTCACCTATGTATTCTTTTCCGCATAAGCAAGGAATAACATAAACACTTTTTTGAAGGTTAGGGTTTATGGGATCCTTGATTTAGTTGAATAATTGTCTAATGGTGTTGGCAGGGGTGAAGGCTACATTAATGTCGTGTTTATTAAGAATTTTAGTAATTTTATCAGTGGTGCCTTTTATGTATGGAAGGAAGACCTTAGGAGTTGATGAATTTTGATCTTTGATATCATTATTATTCTTGTTTAATGATAGGTGCATGGCTTTCTTAATTGTGTTCCTATTATAGCCATTTAATCCAAACACTTTGTGAAGATGGTCGAGTTCATCATTTAAATGGTCAGGATCAGATATTTTGGCTGCCTTAGTGGTTAAGGTCCTAATGATGCCAATCTTTTGTTTAGGGTGGTGATGAGAATTTGCATGAAGATATCGTTCTGTATGGGTTTTCTTTCTATAGACTTGGAAACCAAGTGACCCATCTTTTTTGGTTAGAAGGATATCAAGGAAGGGAAGCTGGTTGTTATTTTCAATTTCAATAGTAAATTTTATATGGTCAGAAAGGCTATTTAAGTGATTGAGGAATAGGTCAAGTTTTTCTTTTCCATGACTCCATTTGGCAAATATGTCATCGACAAACCTTTTCCATTCTTCAGGGGTGTATGGAAATGACCTCAGAGCCTTCTATTCAAAGTGCTCCATGAAGATGTTGGCAACTATGGGGGATAGAGGAGAGCCCATAGCCACACCATGGGTTTGTTCATAAATTTTACCTTTGAAACTGAAGTAAGAGGATTTTAAGCAAAGCTCTAGAAGATCCACAGTTTCTTTATCCGTGATGTTTCTTATGATATTAATAGCTTCATCGATAGGAATCATAGTATAAAGAGATACAATATCAAAGCTAACCATAATATAATCACCCTTCATTTCTATGTTGTTAATCCATTGAACAAAAGAATATGAGTCTTTAATATAAGAAGGGGTATTACCAGACATGGGCCTAAGCTTTTTGGCTAGGTGTTTTTCCAAAAGATAAGTAGGGGAACCTATGGTATTGACTATAAATCTAAAAGGTATGTTAGGTTTATGGACTTTAGGAGCACCATAAATTCTAGGAATAATGGAGCTATTATGGATGATTTTCTTTTTCGTGATGTCATATAGAGATGATTCTTTGATTTTCTTAATTACTTCCCACATAATTTTCTCACTGGGATCTTTATTAATGATTTTATAACAACCATTGTTATTTAGATGTTCCTCCATTTTATCGTCATAATCAGTTCTATTCATAATTATAGTTGCGTTGCCCTTATCAGCCTTTAGGATGACTATGCTTTTGTTTTTTATGAGGTTGTTTAAATCTCTTTTTTCTTCTAAGCATATGTTAGATGCAAGAGGTTTAGAAGTTCTAAGAATATTAGCAATGTCTTGTCTGATTTCTTCACTTTTTGCTATATCTAGGTTTTTAATAGCTACTTCAATATTATTGATGACCTCCTCCACAGGTATTTTATTAGGGGTTATAGCAAAATTTATACCTTTTCTCAGGATGGATTCAGTTACATGATTTAGGTGGACATATGATAAGTTAATGACCTGCATTATCCAATTTCAGACTTTGATTGGGATGTATGGTTCAAATTTTAGATGGGCTGCTGTTCCTACGAGGGAAGCTGGAATTTTTGCAGGTTGTATCTGCGCTGTTTCCCTCTAGAGATCTATACTCTCGCGTGTTATTGTCATCATTCTCCCTATCTACGTTGTTTACTCTTGGTGAAATACATATGCTGCTTTTCTGGGTGCTGCTTTTATCTTGTTTTGTGCTATTACCTCTTGGTGTTTTGTGAGCAAGATCTGTTTCGTAATTAAAACTGGATTGCCTTCTGGAGTGCATGCTAGATAAAACGTTAATAGTATCAACGCTGTTCATGAAGGGTTGCGTACTAATGTTTGTTGGTAGAGCATTGTCAAGATTTGGGATTTGATTACTGTTAGAAACCTGTAAACTCATTGTATCTACACTAATTATGTTTCCATACGGTGATCTGTCCTGCGTGTTGCTGTACATGACTGAGGGACCAATTATACCCATGCTGCTCTTCTGGGTTGGCAGACCTTTCATAACCACGCTGCTCTTATCTTGTTCTGCATTGTTACCTCTTGGTGATCTATGAGCAATATGTGTATGGTAATTAAAACTGTATTGCCTTCCCGAGTGTGTGCTAGAGAAAATCTCAATGTTGTTCATTAACGGTTTTGTGTTTATGTTTATTGGTAGAGCGTTGTTTGGATTAGGGATTTGATTGCCGTTAGTGGAGTAAGAGTTATAATCTATACAACCATTGCGCAAATTGTTCAATTTATTTAATTTTTTGTTGTTGTCCTTTGTTAACCATTTCTCATATTTTATGAATGTAATCGCATCCAAGGATTTCCATAGATAATGTCTGAGATATGAGGAAAGGTATAGATGAGAGGAAAGAAGTTTTTGAGAAGTTTTGATTAATTTAGATCCAACCCATTTAATTTCATTTCTAATTAGGTGTAATGTTATCCACTGAACAGTGTCCCGAGACACAAGAAGAGGAAGAGGACATGTCCCTTGTTCCATATGCAAGTGCAGTCAGTAGCCTAATGTATGAGATGGTCTGCACTAGACCAGAGATTTCACATGAAATGGGATTATTGAGCAGGTTTATGTCAAAACCAGGGAAGAAGCACTGGACAACAGTGGAGTATGTTTTTAGGTATTTGCGTGGCACTAGTGATTATGGTTTTTGCTACCAAGGAAGACCAGGATTGGACAGAGTTTTGGATATCCGTGGCTTTGTTGATGTAGACTGGGTTGGAGATCCAGATCAAAGAATATCTACAAGTGGATATGTGTTTAACCTATTTGGAGGTGCAGTCAGTTGGATGAGCAAGAAATGATCTATAGTGGCACTATCAACTACAGAGGCAGAATACATGGCAACCACTCATGCAAGAAAGGAAGAAGTTTGGTTGCAGAGATTGTGTTCAAGTATGGGGTTAGTACAGGGAGCTATAAGGATAGACTGTGACAGCCAAAGTGCAGTTTTCTTGGCAAAGAACCCTGCTTATCATTCAAAGACAAAGCACATTGATTTTCAGTATCACTTTGTGAGGGATATGATAGAAGACAAAAAGGTGTTGCTGGTAAAGGTGGACACTTTGAAGAATACTGCAGATGCATTGAAAAAATTTGTGATCTCTGAGAAGTTTTCTTAGTGTAGCGAAACAATGGGCGTTGCGGGGCTAGATAAATAACTAAGCTCTCTTATCCTATGCAAAGAACACAAAAAGTGGGAGAATTTTGGGTTGTGTTATATTCTTTCCATGACTAGCGAAGGTTGTCATAGGGGGGTGGCAACTCCCCTATTAGGGGGTATTCAGGGGTATCCCCTGCACGGGCTCCAGGGGGCAGTGCCCTAGGAATTTTTTTTCGGACCCTATATTACCTATGGTTTTGTGCATGAATTTCACACATGGTTTTGGGTGCAATGGTTTTTTGGTCCATGTTATTATGTAGATCCGGTCAAGGGAACTACAATTATGTTCTAATCCAGGGTTAATGGATTAGGGTTATAGATGCTTTGGCATGTATATATATGTATTGTAACATTGAAAGGAATATAATGAAAAATCAATCTCGTAGTCCCGATTTTGGGATCTAGGGGAAAATATTTGTGTATATTTTCTTTATGTGTTATGCTCTTGCCTTTGTTTATTTTCATGTTTAGAATTTGTATGCAGATAATTTTTGTACAAGGTTAAAACCTACAACTATAGTGGCACTGGGTTTCGCGTCAATGACTTGATTCCCCTTGTTTGGTTCTGACTGAGAGTTAGAACGTGTGTCTGATTTGGAGGCCCTTAGCTCGGCCACCAGTGGCTGCTTGGCCCGACACTCACTTGTGTTGTGAGTGGAGCTCTTGTGGAACTCACACCATTTTCCCATGTCCTTCTTTGTCTTTGGGGTGTTGTTCTTTTCTTGTGGAATCAATAGGTTGTCCCAGGTTACCACGCCTTGGCTTTGTCCTTTTCTCTGTGGTTTGGGTGTGTCTTTCACTTGCTTCATATTCACAGATCCAAAGTCTCACTTCTTGTGTTTAAACTTCTGCTCAATCTTGACAACATATTGGTACGCTGTGCCAAGTGAGGAGATGTCCACAAACTCCGTCTCATCCTGGATGTATCTATGTAGACAACCACACTATTTGATGTTGTGCAAGAAATCCTTACTGCAAATAGAAACGATCCCTCTAGTCCTATGGGAGGATCTAGCAATTACAGAATATAACTACATGCAATATTTCCTAATTCATACTAGAAAACATAAAGGAGGATATATCTCCTAACTCTCTTTGGTGCTAATACCCTTGATGTCAACCTTGACTCTTTGGCTTCCAATCTCATGATCTCATCTTCACTGGTGTAGATGAGTTCCTGCAAGGAAAGATCAAGTGGAGACAACAAAACTATAAAAAGCATAATATTTTCTAATATAAATTATGTAACAAATCAAGGATCATTACAATAAATGGGCAATAATTGAAGCATTTATGGAAAGAAAACATATATTATATTATAAATAGATGAAAAGGGAGCATTAAAACCAATGAAGCCTTGATGTTGGAAGCCTCCTTCAAGTGAGATTCCAAGTCCAATCCTTAGCCTTCAAACATATTTCTCCTTTTCAAATGGGCTTAATTGGGAACAATTCAGCTGTTAGGATGGCAACCAACCAACCAATAGGAAACCATTAGTGGATGGTGGAAAATTCATTTATAGGGAAGGAGAGGGAGTTGAGGATCCATGAAAAAGGGAGGAGTTCCACATATCAAGGGAGAGATCCATAGAATTATGATCTAGGGCCAAGAATGGGAGGCCTTGTTCCAATCTTCATTTACCTGAAACCACATCGTCATTCTTGAGCTTTCTAGTAAGAGAAACTTCTCCTCCATTTTGGGAAAAAATACCTAAAGAGTACTAATACATATTTTCCGGAGAAACATCATGCTAGCAGTGCTAGTCATGTGTAATGCCAAGGGTTACCACCATTGATTTTCTTGCTAAAAGTAGCATTGGGCTCGCAAACAAGGCTTTTTGAAAAGTTCTTCATAATTCTTCTAAGGCAAGTTTTCTTCCTTTCTTCAGGGATATTATGTTGATTACCACAAGCATGTTTCATGGTGAATACATGTTTTAAGATAGCTTTCATCACTTTGCGACACTTGTGACATTGGCGACACAAAGTGCGATACTTCATGATATGAGACTGGGAGTGTGAAAAAATACTGTATAACAGATGCCCCTTGTTACACAACAATTTGTCACTGTCCCTGTACTCCCCATCCATGATCTTGGAGGACCTCTACAGTGTACCTGACATGCTTTCCTACTATGAAGAAATTCCCATTGTATCCCTCTTCATGAGCAGAACAATTCCCTTTTGCATCAGTTCCCACAAATCTTCCATTTATCCCAGTTTACAAGACCGACGCTAATGACCCGTGTACTCCTCATGCTGATATGCAGGGATTACAACTTTCCATAGCACTGATCAGATCGACTGGGCCCTTTCTCAGTCGCAGAAATTTTTCTAAATATGGAGCCGAAGCTTCCAGCTCTAGAAGCTTTGTAACAAAAGTATGGTAAATGGTTAGGCCGGATGGAGTCGAGAAGATCAATTTGGGCTCCTTTCCCCTATTAGGATGAAACTAATCCAAGAGATAAGGCCTTCTCCCATGAGAAGAGGAACCATCTCTCCTCCATCCAAGCTATATGAACCTCTCTTTTTCCCAAGCACAAGTTAGCTGTTAGTCTTAATTAAGTTCTGGTTGAGGTTTTGATTTTGGAGTAGTCAGCAAGCTACCCATAGTTTGTAGCTTTCTAGTTTGTGTTTAAGGGAGAATATTGAGTTTGGTTTGGTGTGAAGACTAGAGGGAAGAGCCTTGAGAGTACCATTGTTGAGGATGTCCATGAGGTGCTAGTAGAATTGTGGGAACCTGGATATGTCGGAGGAGAACAACAACGTCAAGAAATCGATTGTAATCTCTTCTTGAACTAATATAGATGCAACTATCGATTGATTTCCTACATGAAATGTCATCTCACATATTTATGGCTTAATGTTTATTGACCTGTTAAGTAGGTTGAATACAATATTGTATGCTATTACGTTTGTTGTTTGCTGTTGTTTTCTTGTTTTAGGTGTGCGAAGGAAGGAAATGAAAGATCGCTGGAGCAAGGAAGCAGGATCATCAACAAGCAGAATAACGTTTAAGGGGTGGGCCCTCTTAATTGATTCTAGCCTAAGGAAATATTCCATAGATTGTCTGTTTGTGACTAGACTTGCTCTCTTGGGCTAGAGGAATTGTTTGTGTCCACACTTAGAATTTACTTGCTTCACAAATTGGTGACTCTGCTGGGGAGCCAATCCTTCTATTTGATTGACTGTAATTTCATGGTTTTGTGTGGAATTTTATAGTATCACCATTTCCCTCTAGTGTTCTCTTCTTTGCTTGGCTTACTGCTATGAGTCTAAAATTTACAGTAGCAAGTCTGCTTTTTACCTGAAGAAATTTTATTTTTTCCTTTGAATCCTCGACCAACGTGGTTTTTTCTAAAATTGTCGCATTGATCGGATCTAGTTTCACCAAAACAGTCACACTACCCCCCTCTAGCGCTTGTTGTTAGTTAGGCAGTCGTGTCGATGCCTATAGGTGGAGATTATAGTTTGCCCCAAATCTCAACTAGTGTGTCTTTCTCTCTTGATTTCTGCCTCCTAGGTTGTTTTAGGCTATTTATCCCTGATTGGAAAGCTTGACTTGGCTTGGTTTATGTGCTTGTTGGTTTGTTTGCTTTTGCTTGATTTCTTGAGTCTTTGGATGGTTTGTGGCTCTAGGACATCTAGCTTGTCATCCATCGTGCTGATTATGAATTCAGTAAGTCAAGCTGTTGGTGAATTTACTCCTTGGCTTTCGTTAGTGGTCCTCTTAGTGCTTTGATCTCCATCATTCAGGTTTGAAAAGTTTCGTTTGATTGTTCAAACGTCTCTTTTCTAGCATAGATCACGTTTCTTGCCTTGTTTTTGGTAGAGTTATTGCGTCATCTTTTTGGAAGAAGTTCTTTTTTTGTCTTTTCATCTTTTTCAGGATTGATTGTCCCGAAAACTTTTTCATTGAAGTGTTTTACAAAAAAATCATTTTGTCATTTCATGAAAAGTACACAATTCTAGTTTGCTGCATCAATATGTTACGTTAGTTAGCATTTGCATTTGAAAAGAAAAAGAATTCTCTTTACCTTGGGAAGGACTGCTTGAAGTGCACTTGTTAGGAAAATAGGAATTGGGAAGCATTTTTTCATTATTTTGTTTTAAAAAAGAGAAGTCATGAAAAAATCATTTTGTTTTCAGTCGCTTGGTTGTTTTCATTTGATTTTGTTTTCTACCCTCTCTGTTGGGTTGTGTTATATTCTTTCCATGACTAGCCCACTTAGTTAACTAGGGGGTTAGAGGGGGGGCAGAGCCCCCTGTTCGTTGCACTGATTGTGTAGCGGGGGGGGGGGGGTGTCATAGGGTGTTTGAGGGGTGCAGGTAACTCCACTCTATGGGTTCTGGGGCAACGCCTTGAGAAATTTTTTTTTGGACTCTATATTAGGTTGGGTGAACCTACCTATGGTTTTCGGTCCATGGTTTTGGACGCAATGGTTTTCAGTCCATGGTATTGGATGCTTCGATATGTATAAATATGTATTGTAACATTGAAAGAAACATAATGAAAAATCAAGCTGGTAGTCCAAGTTTTGGGATCCAGTGGGAAAATCTTTGTGTATCTATGTTTTATGTGTTATGCTCTCACATTGTTTATTTTATGTGTTTTAGAATTCATATGCAAGTAATTTTTGTATGGGGTTAAAATCTATATTTGGTATTAGAGCTGTTTTGGATTCAAGGGGATGCCTTTGTTGTTGAGGGGTTTCACTCGGGCCTGTGGTAGACCTTGTTTAGTGGGAGATCTGCGAGATCGATTCTAGTGGTGAAAGAAGATGGCAATCAGTGGAAATATAGAGATCAAGAAATTTAATGGTTAGAGTTTTGAGTTGTAGAAAATCAATATGGAGGATCTGTTGGTGGATAAAGATTAGTGGATCGCGGTATATCAGGGTACTAATGCAACGGGAGTGACCAATGAAGAATGGAAGAAGTTGGATCAGAAGGCAAAGAGCATAATACGATTGTGTGTCTCAGATTCAGTATTGCTGAATGTATCAGGGGAAGCTACAACTAAGGCTTTGTGGGACAAGCCAGGGACTTTGTACCAATCTAAGTCTCTGGTGAATAAATTGTTCCTATGGAAAAAGCCGTATAACCTGAGGATGAAAGGTGGAGACTCGGTGACAGAGCATCTGAATGCATTTAATACTGTTGTAAGTTAGTTAGCATCTATTGATATTAAAATTTCAGATGAAGCTAAGTGCTTCAGTTTATTGTGTTCTCTACTAGATTTGTGGGATAGTTTGGTTATTGCAATAGGTAGCAATGCAACTACCTTGCAATTTGATGAAATAGTCTCATCCTTGCTGACGGAGGAGATGAGACGGAAAAATATGGAGAGCCAAAATGGTGATGCCTTGTTTGTATGAGGAGGGTCCCAGAATAGAAACAAAAATAAGTCATCGAGTGGGAGATCTAAATCTAAAGGGAGATCTAAATCTCCAGGAAAACTTGTAAAGGTGGTGTGCTGGAAACGCAGAAAGGAAGGGCAATACAAAAGGGACTGTAAATCTAAAGCTCCTGATAAAGGAAAGGGATCTGATGATGCTATTTTTGCAGAGGTGAAAACCACCTCAGATGAAGGTGGGGATGTGTACTTGGCTTCTTCAAGTACACATGTAGATCATGAGGCATGGTTGATTGACTCAGGTGAATCCTTTCACTTCGCTCCCCATAGAGAGTGGTTCTGCGAGTATGAGAAATACGATGGTGGTGATGTCTTCTTAGGGGATGATAGGAAGGCTAGAATCATTGGTCGTGGAAAATTAAAGTTGAAGATGTAAGGTGGAAGGGTTAGAACACTTCCGGGTGTTCTACATATTCCTGCATTGGCCATAAATCTGATTTCTGTAACCAAGTTGGATGATGCATGTGTAAAAATAGTGTTCAAGAAGGATACCTGCAAGATGGTTTAGGGAGCACTGGTATTGATGTGGGGAGCTCGAATTGGAACTCTGTACAAGCTGCAAGGTAGCATGGTTATTGATGGGTGCAATAGTTCTGTGGTTCCTAAAAGTGGAGCAGAAAATCTAGTGGTCTTTGGAGAGAAGACCATGCTGTGGCATCAAAGGCTTGGACATATTGGAGAGAAGGGCCTTC
>APFE030469005.1:58592-75349 GCA_000404065.3 Pinus taeda
ATGGTTTTCAGTCCATGGTATTGGATGCTTCGACATGTATAAATATGTATTGTAACATTGAAAGGAACATAATGAAAAATAAAGCTAGTAGTCCCGGTTTTGGGATCCAGTGGGAAAATCTTTGTGTATATGTGTTTTATGTGTTATGCTCTTGCATTTTTATTTTATGTGTTTTAGAATTCGTATGCAGGTAATTTCTGTACAGGGTTAAAACCTATACTCTCTAGTGTAAACACTTCATCAAATTGAAAGAGTCTTGTCTCATTTAGTTGCATACAGGATTTTTCGAGTCACATCGCTAAGGCCCAAAAACTGAGACATAATTCAAGATAAAATTTAAAATGAACTAAATTAACCTAAGGCACATTTAAAACCTAACGATCACTTCTAGAAGGTCTAGGCTAGAGACATGTTCCAACATCTTTAAACCTAGCAATTGTAGTTCACTTCGGCACTAGACAATGCTAGTACATATTTGTGCTCCCCGTACTATTGAGTATATAAAGGGAGATCCCACTAGGCTGCAATCCTTCATCCATAGGAAGCCGAGTCTGCTACCTTGTAAACCTGATACACCAAACACAACATTCGGGGAGATCGCCTGGCTATATTTCTTGGTTAGTCGGGAGGTATTCTGCAGTTCACATTATCTGGTAATCCTTTTTACCTAGATCATCCTAAGTAGTGATTTGATCTTTTTGACTCTTTAAATTCAAAATATGATCTGAGCACTTGTCCTTTCAACCTCGCTTCAAATCGAAAGTGATAGAGTCACCTTTGCTTCTTTCTCGACTCTTAAAACATGAAAGAGCACTAGTTTGTTTCCGCGTCTTCAAAAATTGTTGCCCACGATATCATAACATCCTTGTTAGTCTTTTATAGACCGAATCATGAGTATTCCTTTTAAATCACATTTAAATCCTTTGAATTTGTCTCTCTATTATTGTTATTTGAAGCAAAGTCATCATGGCTAAATTGTCCAATTCGCCTAGTTCCTCTTCCTCTCCTCCATTTGAAAGATTGTCTGAGGAGCCATTACATGAATTACCATAGTCACTTGAGGACCAAGATGTTAAACTTGGAATCATTATGAGCATTCAACCTTTGTCATCTCATCCTCCACCTCCCTAAGATATTGGTTCACTTTTTGATATTGGCCCAGAATCTCCAGATAATCTTATCTAGACTCTCGAGAGTCAGCTGACCCTTGACGGTTAGCTTGGACTGGTTGTTTATCCTCTGAATCCTTTGTTCAACCCTGTTATGATATGACCACAGTGTCCATTCAATATATACGATCAAGCGAGTATTCCTTTGGGATTATCCCCTCGAACATCTTCGGTCGTTCGTCGTCGCTTGTTTCCACCCCATGAACCCAAAGGTGAATTCCCAGTCTCCTCTTTGGGTCACTAGGAGGTTTCCACTCCACACACTATCGAAGAGGAAGAAGATCAGTTTCCTCTAGAAGGTTTCCCTTTCACAGGAAGCATTCCCATCAATGTTTATCGAAACTTACCTCTTAATTATGTGACTTTAGCAAAGTTGGTCTCAGGTAAACCTAGCGCCTCTACGATTTATCATAATCCTGTTTGGGCATTTAGCACGATGCCTACCAGAGGTCCATTCATTCTGAATCCGACCCCTAATAGATGCTAATTTTTGCAGTTACTTTAGTCCCAGTGCAACCCACCGTTCTAAACCCTCCTGTCTTGTCAGTCCAAGTCACCCGTCCAGTGCAACCGACGGTATGGAGTCCTGCCTCTCTCAATCCTTCGGTCCATCCAGTAAGTGCGCAAGATGTGCCACCACCTGGGGGGGAGAATCTGAATGTGTCTATGGTGTTGGACATAAATAACGTGAGTATCTCACATGCTCACATGGTTGGGGTGAACCAACCTTCTTCTGGTGTTATTCAAAACCCTACTGGTCCTACTGGATCAAGCAATGTCGAGTACCAACGGGTCCAAAATCTTTTTGGTCCATTTGGGTCAAGAAATTTCTAGTATCAGTAGCCTCATGAGGCTCAGGTTCAGTACCAAACTCCTTATGTTCCATATGGTTCCCAAGGAATGGTAAATCCACCTTACGTCCTTCAGCCTGGGCAGTACGTTCACCTTGGTCTGACCACCATTTCTGGTGGCTATGGCCAAATACAGTTCAGAAATTTTCAAGGTTTTAATCTGAGAATTGTCCAAGTAACCTTGCAGCAGCAAGGAAAACCTCTATAGTAGCAAGGGAAACCTTCGTTACAGCGAGGGCCATCCATGCAGCAGTAGGGTCCGATGATGCAGTAGCAGGGACCACTGCAATAGCCGCAGGGCCAACCCTCGCAACAGTTGCAGCAAATCATGTAGCCACAAATGCAGTATGTTCAACAAACCTCCCAACCTATGTCTTCACAAGGCCAACCTCTGCAGCTGCAGGGCAACTTTTGCAGCTTCAAGGTCAACCCTTGCAGCAGCAAGGCCAACCTGGGTAGCAACAACCCTTATATACATATCAATAGGGTCAACCCTTGCATGGACAAGATCAGGGTCAAGTCCTGTAGCAACAGGCCCCAAATCCTCATGTCTAAGGGCAACAGGTTCAAAATCCTCTTGTCTAAGGACAACAGGTCCACAATCCTTATGTACAAGGCCAACAAGTTCAAAACCCATATGCCCATGGACAATAGGTGCAAAACCCATATATCTAGGGCCAATAGGCTAAATAACCTTTTAACTCATATGTTGCTTATGAACAACCTATGGCCAGACAATTTCAAGGCTTTCAAGGTCAAAATACACCCTACGGGCAAGGTAACCTATAGTGGGGGAAAAGTCAAATTCCCTATGGATAAAACCCTCCACTATGGGGACAAAATCCTTACCAGAAGGGATGGGCTCCTCTAGTTGGAACCACTTATCGACCTCCAATGCATTTCAATACTCAATTTCCATTCTTGGCTACACTAGAGTTTCCAGATGTGTCTTGACTCACGAATGATCCAATTCTTCATTCACCTTACTGGTCTCTAGTCCCATCCAAGATCCCGAGCGATTTTCCAAAGTTCGATGGGAAAGAAAAGGAATATCCTCAAGCCCATGTGATCACATATCACCTCTGGTGCTCTTCGAATTCTTACGTTGATGATTCTATTCATCTTTGCCTTTTCCAACGAACTCTCACAGGCATTGTAGCTAAGTGGTATATCGAGCTCCCTCGAAGTACTTATTATGACTTCAACTCTTTAGCCTTGGTTTTCCTCACACATTTCCAGTTGCTGATTCGCTATGAAACCAAAACCTATTTGCTTACATCGCTCAAGCAAAATACTGCGACCCACATCTCTGATCACATTCATGAATGGAGATGTAGACATCACCTGATCAAGTTTGAGATTGCTAATCAATTACTAACTGAATGGTTTACCAAATCATTCGTCGCCCCAATTGCTCACGATATTGCTATGGGTGGATGCATCACGGAGGAGTAAGCCATTGCTCGTGCCCAGTAGTTAGATATCGTTTACTCTCAGTCTGGTACTTTGTATGAGTTATTACCCAATGCTCCAAGGCCATCATACGATGCCATGGTATCAAAGTCATATGCTACACCTCCTGTTGATGGAGTAATTGGTTTAGTATCCGAGGCCCCTGCAAAATCTTCTTCCAAATAGAAGTCGACCTCAAACACTGCTTCCAATAATCCTTCTCAGAATCCACCTGGCCCTGGTAAAACCTTAGAGGTCCATGCTGTTCAATCTACCTCAGCGAACAAATCCTCAAAAGGCAAGAAGAAAGGCAAAGGCAAAGCTAAAGTCGATGCCCCAAAATAGGGTCCTCCTAAGTCATCTACTAGTGATGCTTCCCAATGGAAGCTTAAGTATCCATGCCTCATTTGTGAGGAGGATCACTATACTAAGGATTGTCCTAGATGATTTGAAGTTAGTCATTTGCTCAAAAGGACCTCAGCTGTCCTAAAAGATCCATTTCCATCCCAATAGACCCAAATGGTAGACCAGCCTCAATCATTTGCTTCCTCAGGTTCACAAGTGTTTATGATGAGTACGCATATTAATGTGGCTACTAGATCAAAAGATTATCAAACTCCCCTAATAGTAGGGAAAGAAAAAGAAGCTACCCCTTCTTCTTCTACCCCATCAATTTTTGGTCCTCTTCATATCTAGCGACCTAAACTTGATTCTGCCATTCAACCCCCTTCTTGAGGTGTGCTGCGAAAGTCCTCGTACAATCCAAACATTCACGCCACTCAACACTATAATACCATTGAGGATTTGGCTCAGGCACCATCGGCTATGTTTGCCCTTGAGGTACTTCAAAGCTGTCCGTCTCAAAGAAAATCATTATTGTCGGCTATTAGGGGTATTGATCCTACTGATTCCAGCCTTATATGTTTTGATCTAGAAAACCATGTTCCACGTCTTCCTCATCAGATTTCCTTTCTCATTCAGGTCATCATCAATGAGAAAACCATTCAAAAAACTATCATTGATGAAGGCGCTTCCACCTGCATCATGTTTGTTGCTTGTTGGAAGGAAATTGGTTCTCCTACTTTGAACTAGTCCCCTAACACTTTGGAAGCTTTTGATGGGCACTATTCGTGACCATTTGGTGTGTTACCCAGCCTTTCCATTACTTTGGAGGGCAAGATAGTGCACGTCGAGGTAGAAATTGTTGACACTAATCTCAATTATAACCTTCTACTTGGACGTAGTTGGACCCATGCCATGCATGCTGTAGCCTCCTCCTTGTTCCATGTGATTCGTTTTCCCCATCAAGGGAAAATAGTCACAGTTGACCAACTGTCCTTTTTGCCTCTTCCTCCTCGGATGGCAATGTTCTGTATGTCAAGCACACTAGTGCTCCTTATGAGACTGTGGGGGTAGGAATATTTCAAGATCCTACTTTGATGGGTACCTTTCCACTCCCACCTCCTCATGTTGCCTCTGTTAACATGATTTTTTCAAGTTTGATCCTTGGGTCATTCCCTCCCCAGATCTTGTTGACACATGGGGTGAGGTAATGCCGTTAAGTCCCACCAAAATTAATTATGTGGAAATTGTTTCAGGTTTGCCTACGGTGTCCTCTGATCATCTTGTTTCGAAAACCTCTCCTGATGCGTATTCTCAACCCCTGTGGCTTGGTGCTTCGGAGTCTTCCGATCACTTAGCTGAGAATTTTCTTTCTAACGAGAGTATCATGGAAATAATATCTCTAGAAGAAGTACCTTGGACAAATACTCATCATCGTTCCTCATCCTTGCCTAGCCTGACGATCCTGCTACTTGTCACAAGGAGTTCTCTTCTCAATTCCTTTCCCTACCACTTCAGACATCGATCATGACTCATGATGTTTGGTCGGAAGGGAACATGGGTAATATTACCCAAACGATGCCAATGGATATTTCTGTCAAGCTTGGTATCTTTGAAAATATCCATATCAGGGTAACTTGTTCTCCTGAGAGATCAAGCTCTATACTCGTCTGTTCCAAGAATTTTGGGATGTTTTTGCATGGTCATATGAAGAAAATCCCGACATTGACCCAAGTATAGTCGTGCACAAGGTACCTTTTCCCATTCGCCAATGGCTCCGCCTAGTGCACCCTAGAAAAGTGGCCGCCATCAATGGTGAAGTTGAAAAGCTTCTCAAAGATGGATTCATTTATCCAATCCCTCTTATAGATTGGGTGTCGAACATTGTCCTGACGAAAAAGATGCAAGGCACGATCCACGTTTGCATTGATTACCATGATCTCAATCGCGCCTATCCAAAGGACAACTACCCCACTCCCTTCATTGATCAAGTCATTGATGAATGTGTTGGGAGTGAGTATTTTCTTTCATGGATGATTTTTTTGGCTACAACCAGATCAACATTGCATCAGTTGATCAAGATAAGACAACCTTCAACTGTCTGTGGGGTACTTTCGCATACAAAAAGCTTCCCTTTGACCTTAAGAATGTTGGGGCTACATTTCAGAGAGCGATGTCTTATGCGTTCAATGACATCTGTAACATCGTTTAGCCTTACTTGGATGATCTTCCTGCTCATTATCTTTAGCGCTACGATCACCATGATCATCTATGGCAAATTTTTCTTCGTTGTCGACACTACAACATTAAGCTCAATCCGCATAAGTGTGTCTTTTGCGTCACAATATCCTTGACATCAATACATGTTATGCTCACATCGAGAAGTTGGCCTTGGCTGCCGTACAAGATGTTCAGTGCTTTCGACACTACATTCTCTTACGCACTACCACTGTGATTTCAGAATGTAACCCCATGACCTACATCTTGACTTTTAAGTTGCTGGGAGGAAAATATTGGAAGTGGATTGTTATCCTCCAAGAATTTGATTTGGTGTTTACTACTTCCAAATCTAAGAAATCACTGGTTTTCACCGAGCTAATTTTCTCCCTTCCTTCTGCATCCCTTCCTGTTGGTGCTGCAGCTCCTAGATGAGACTCTTTTCCTGATTAGCACCCTCAACCCATGGTACAGTGATATCGTCATGTATCTCCAAATGTCCACGCTCTTGTTTGCATTGACTAAGGATGATCATAGATGCATTTAGCATCAATCCCAACCCTGCCGTATTATTGGAGATACTTTATACTGTGTCAATGTCGATTCAGTTCTTCACCAATGTCTTACTCTCGAGGAGGCAGAGAGAGTTTTGAATGACTGCCATTTTGGGGCATGTGGTGGTGATATGTATGGATATGCTACTCCTCAAAAAATCCTTCGCGTTTGCTATTTCTGGCCCTCCATCTTCAAGTATTGCATTCTTGATGTTCGCAAGTGTCATGAATGCCAAATTTACCAGCAAAAGATGTGCGCCCTGCTCACTCACCTCCACCATGTTATTACTGTCAGTCATTTTTCCAAATGGGGCATCAACTATATGACTTGTAACCCTTGTTCGGTTGGGGGGCATGGGTATATTATCGTTGTTGTGGACTATTTCACCAAATGGGCCGAAGCAATGCCTACATACTCTGTAGACGGTAAGACGACGACTCAATTTCTATTCAATCATGTTATTTCCAGGTTTGGAGTGCCTCAGGCCATTGTCACCGACCATGGCTCCCATTTTTGAGATTACATGATGGCTAAGCTGACCTCTACATTGGGCTTGCACCACGATGGCTCAACCCTGTACTACCCTTAGGCCAATGGCCAATTTGAAGCTATGAACAAGGTTTTGGTCACGATGCTTCAACACACCATTGGGATGCACAAATCAAATTGGCATCTCATGCTCTTCTCAGCTCTATGGGCTTAGTGAACCTCAACCAAGGACGAAATTGGATTCACACCATTCCAGCTAGTCTATGGTCTGGAAGCGACATTACCGATTGAATGTGAAATTCCATCCCTCAGGCTGGCTGTCGAACTTCTCCTCGAGACCTCACCTAAGGAAGAGCGTCTCTTGTATTTAGAATGAATGGACGAGACCCACCGTCTTGCTACTTTGGTTATCGAAGCACATAAAAAATAGGTCAAATCCCACTTTGATCAGTCTGTCTCTCCTCAAGCCTTTTCTGAGGGTGATTTGGTTCTTCTGTATGATCAAGCTAATGATAAGCTGGGGGTAGGCAAGTTCGAACCCATGTGGCATGGGCCCTACATTGTTAAACGTGTATTACAGAAAGGGGCCTATGAGCTCATTGACTATGAGGGTAATATTTTAGACAAGCCCCGCAATGGACTTTATCTGAAAAAGTACTATGCTTAGATGGTACTCGAGTCACCTTTAAGCTCTTTTTTGACTTGTAAAAGATGAAAAGATTGCCGAGTATTTTCCCTTTTGACTCGTTAAAGAAAATTAAACGGGGATGTTTGCTTTCAGCTATTTTATGAGCTTTTAAACACGAAAATATTGCTGAGCTCTTATCGTTTTGAACTCATTAACGAATGCAAAACGTCGTTTACTAGTATACGTTTACCCCTTTTTCGGGTTGGGATAAACTATTTATGAAAAAGGTACTCCTTGACTGAAATGGTCAAGCGGTTCTTTAAAGTATTGTTTTCTACCTTTTTGGGTTTGAGAGACACAAATGTACGAAAAGGGACCATGTGGAGTTGTCTTTTCCGTGTCTTTTCAAACTCTTTAAACATGAAAAAGATACCAAGTTAAACCTTTGTCAGACTCGTTAAAACATTAAACGACATTGGATTCTTCACCACGACAAACATGAGCTTCTCCTTCGTAGGGCTCATTAAACTTACTAGGTCAGATTCATCCGAAGGATGAACTTACAGTGTAAGAATACATTATCCCCTTCAAGTTTGTGATAAAAAATAATTGGGGTACCTGCTAGAAATGGTGGGGGAAAATTTTGAAATTTTATTAGTTGTGTCGGAAACTCACTCTTGCATAAGACGCTATCTGTTTCGTGTCGGGTTGGGATATCCTCCTTTTCATCATCGACCTTCCTGGGTTGGGCCGCTCATTTTTTGCATTCCATTTGATCTTTGCCACATCATCATGACCATTGATCCTATGGATCCCAAAGCTGCCAAACTCTGGAATCGTGTCACTGATATGTTCAAGAGTTAGTCCCTCTGCAATTGCACTTACTCCTATCCTCTGTATCATTTGAAATCATTTGCATTCCTTTGTCTCGTGTCAATGATGTGGGATACATCATGGCCTTCCTTTGACACAGTCGCTTCTTGTCTACTTCAATTCATTATCCAGGAAGTTGGACGAGAGACTCCCTTCTAGTACCTTAGAGCTTGCATGCCCTAATGGCAAGTTCTTCGCACTCAATGAGAAGTTCACATCATTGGCTTTCGATTGAGTGATTTCATGGGTGTTCGATATCAGTTCCTTTATTCACATTTCATGCATTGTGCTACTAGTCCTTGATAGCCATTTCCATTATTGGTGGTTTATCTCGCACTTGTTAATGGTTCACATCATGGAATGGTAATCAAGCAACTCCCTAACATGTTCGACTTCAACACATCCATTCGTATGTTAGGATTTGTACTTTGATCAGTTCGTTTGGAGCGCAAGACCCTAGGCTAATATTACATTAAGCCCAAGTTGCGAGGTGATGTGACATGATCATGTTGATATATATGTCTCTTTCAGATGGATGGCTGCGACCATACCATGAGTTGTTAAATGTGATCCTTCTCATTATTGGATGGCTGCGACCATACCTTGGTTTCGTTATGATCCTTTTTGCTAGATGGCTGCGCTCATGCCTTGGATCCATTTACATGATCATTCTATGGATGGATGCATCCATACCACGATTAATGTATTATTCAGAGTTTTTCAGTGACGTATATGTATCTATGCTTGCTTGCGGGTTCTCTGACGACAAAATCCGGTTCCCCCCACACACTTGGAAAGCATTTCACTCCTCATTCTAGTTCGGCCTTCATGCTTTAGGGGGCATCTGTTACATAACATTTTGTCACTGTCCCTGTACTCCCCATCCATGATCCTGGAGGACCTCTACAGTGTACCTGACATGCTTTCCTACTATGAAGAAACTCTCGTTGTGTCCCTCTTCATGAGTAGAACAATTTCCTTTTGCATCATTTCCCACAAATCTTTTGTTTATCCCAGTTTACAAGACCGACGCTAATGACCTGCGTCCTTCTCATGCAAATATGCAGGGATTACAACTGTCCCTAGCACCAATCGGATCAACTGAGCCCTTTTTTAGTCGCACCAATCCTCATTTGGAAAGTTTTTTAAATATGGAGCCGAAGCTTCCAGCTCTAGAAGCTTCGTAACAAAAGTCTGGTAAATGGTTAGGCCAGATGGAGTCGAGAAGATTAGTTTGGGATCCTTTCCACTATTAGGATCGAACTAATCCAAGAGATAAGGCCTTCTCCCATGAGAAGAGGAACCATCTCCCCTCCATCCAAGCTATATAAACCTCTTTTTTTTCCAAGCACAAGTTAGCTTTTAGTCCTAATTAAGTTCTAGATGAGGTTTTGATTTTGGAGTAGTCAGTAAGCTACCCATAGTTTGCAGCTTTATACTTTGTGTTTAAGGGAGAATTATGAGTTTGGTTTGGTGTGAAGACTGGAGGGAAGAGCCTTGAGACTACCATTGTTGAGGTTGTCCATGAGGTGCTAGCAGAAGTGTGGTAACCCAGATATGTCAGAGGAGAAAAAAAATGTCAAGACGTCAATTGTAATCTCTTCTTGAACTAATATAGATGCAACTATCAATTGATTTCCTACATGAAATGTCATCTCACATATTTATGGCTTAGTGTTTCTTGACCTGTTAAGTAGGTTGAATACAATATTGTATGCTATTACGTTTGTTGTTTGCTATTGTTTGCTTGTTTTAGGTGTGCGAAGGAAGGAAACGAAAGATATCTGGAGCGAGGAAGCAGGATCATCACCAAGAGGAATATCGTTTTAAGAGGTAGGCCCTCTTAATTGATTCTAGCCTAAGGAAATCTCAAATATATTGTCTATTTGTGACTAGACCCGCTCTCTCATGCTAGAGGAATTGTTTACTGCACTTAGAATTTACCTTCTTCACACCCCTAAAGCATGAAGTTAGAATGGGAAGTGATGGATGAAGTGCTTTACAAGAAAAAGAAAGGACTTAGAGAACCAATGTCAGGATACTTGTAAATCACACATAATACAATATATCTGACATCTATGACGTAAGTATGCTTAAAGTGTAAGCATGTAACAATCCATGGATCTAGGACATGGACACGACCATCTGTATAGAAAGGATCATGTTTACAGTCATGAATACTTATAACTCCACACAACCTAGATTTATCAAACAAAACCCATGGTATTCATCTCTGTCTCAATCCAACCAAATTACGAATCCAACCACGTGAATAGATGTGTCATAGTCGAAAAAGGTAGAAGCCACCTGATTACCAGCCAATGATGTAAACCATTAACAGGCACGAGAGAAACCACCAATGATGAAAATGGATTTCAAGATACAATAACACAATCCACAAGCGTGAACAATGAAGCTGAAGTTGAACACTCACAAAATCATTCGATTGAGGCAAGTGATGTGAAGCTATAGTCGAATGTGAAGAACCTATCATTGAGGCATGCAAGCTCCAAGGTATTGAAAATGAGTTCCTAGATCTTCTTCCTGGATATTGAGTTGGATTTGACATGAATTGATCCGTTGAAGGAGGGCCATAATGTTTTGTACATCAACGACATGAAACATATGATTTTAGAAAGATGGCAAGAGTGATTTAGGATTGACGTAGAAAAATTCAAATAGGATATAAGTGGTTTGTATTTGCAACTGGCACTTCTCTTGAACATATTAGTGACACGACTCCAGAATTTGGCAGCGTTTCTCTCAAAATAGGATAAGAGGTATGGTGAAAATATGATATAATCAAATGAGAGGCAAATGGATTTCCCAAAATTAGTAAGGCAAATGAAAAAGTGAGGATGTCCCAAACCTGACATGAGATATAGATAAGTGTCATGTTCAAGAGCAACATACTGCTTTTCGTACAAAATACATATTATATGTTTCCTTCTATTTCTCCCCATTATTTCTAGCGAGTACTTATTTATTTTTAATCTCAAGCTTGAGGATGATACCATGTGCTTGTCATATAAGTTCATCCTTAGGATGAATCCATCCTAGTATGTATAATGAGCCCCAGGAAGGATTAGCTCGGTCTTGTTATGGTGACAATTCCTTCATCGTTTTAGTTTTACGATTTCGATGAAGGGGTAACTCAACATATTTTTCATGTTTAGAGAGTTTGAAAAAGAGGTGGAAAATAAAACTCCAAATGCCTCTTTTCATAAATAGTCTCTTAAGTCTGAAAAGGTAGAAAACAATACTCAATAGAATCTCTTAGCCATGTTCGACTAAGTTATTCCTTTTTCATAGCTAGTCTATCTCAGCCTAGAAAAGGGTTAAACGTATACTGAGTAGGTGTCTTTCCATTTAATTTAACGAGTTCAAAAATACAAGTGCTCGACAATATTTTCATAGTTTTGGAGTCCTAAAATAGCTGAAATAGGAATCCACCTGGAGGAACGAGTGGTATAAAAGGATAGCAGCTGGTTCCAGTCATGATGGAACCACTCAAAAAATGTAAAGGTCAAGAGGCTGGCTAATAAGACCACTCATTGCAGTGGTTCCTGAGGAAAGGGTAAAATTACCAATTGAAAGCGTATGATTGACCAAAGAGATGATGATGATGGAATGAAAAAATAAAGGTTCATTTGGAAAAAATACGCCGATAAAAATGGAAATCGTGAGAGGTAGGATGAGAATGGTTTCATTTTTACACAAGCTTGAAACAAAGACAAACTATGCTTGAGATTGGTTTCATTTTTACATAAGCTTGAAACAAAGAAAAAATATGCTTGGATTTGGTTTCATTTTTATACAATCTTGAAATATAGACAAACTATGATCGAGATTAATTTCATTTTTACACAAGCTTGAAACAAAGAAAAAATATATGCTTGAGATTGGTTTCATTTTTACACAAGCTTAAAACAAAGAAAAACTATGCTTAAATTAAGTTTGCATGGCCCCAGAATAATGACTCAATTCGAGGTACATGCCCCCCAAACTTCATTTCACTCACCTAAGTAGACTACTGGTTACTAACATGTGGATGGAATTAAGGTTCATTTATGAGATCAAGTGAAAGACTCAACTGGGAATTTACGAGATCTAATAAAAGAATCAAATTGGAAGGGGATTTGTTTCATTTTTTAACTAGATTGATAGAGGAAAATAACCATGCTCATGACACCTTGTTTCATTTTTTAACTAGATTGATAGAGGAAAATAACCATGCTCATGACACCTTGTTTCATTTTTTAACGAGCTTGATGAAAGTAAAGGAAATTTGCTCCAAGAACCTTGATTCATTCTTTTAAGGAGTTTGACACAAGATAAAGAACTTTGCTCCGAGAACCTTGATTCATTTTTTAAGGAGCTTGACATAAGAAAATGAACTGTGCTCCAAAAAACTTTGATTCATTTTTTAAGGAGCTTTACACAAGACAAGGAACCCTACTCTGAGAACCTAGATTCATTTTTTAAGGAGATTGACACAAGAAAATAAACTCTTCTCCGAGAAAAACTTGATTATGGACCATAAGAGGCCATGGTTTCCAAGAGGTTCTCATAAGATGGGAGAGAAATGCTCTGGAAGGGATACATGTCAAGGGATCTAATGGAAATATTAGGCTCCAATTCCCTCAATACATGATGTGCTATATCACTGAATATATAATCAGTAGATGCGGGCATGGAACATGTGGCCCATAATTAACCCGTGGCAGGGGTGATACCACTTTCACACAAGGACCATTTAGGGAAGATGGTTGATTGGGAGTCAAATTAGGACCAACGAATGAAAGATGATCAATGGTCACAATTCTTCCTTCATGTAGGAAACATATGACACGAAAGGGAGAAGAGACAAGAGCTCCCATGACATAAACATAGTCACGACAAAGGAGTAAATTAAAATCCAAAGGGCCTTAGACAACCATCACATCGATATAGACGATTTTTCCTCCCAGAGTAATAGGAAAATTAGGAAGGATCCCTAATGGTTGACTAGTTCCTTTGTTAAAAACTAACATATTCTGGGTAAAGGGTACAATTTACGAAGACCCTAAATCTTGCCAAGTAGTTGAGGAAAAAATAGTAACCGATGTGCCTTCATCTATGATGGTGCCAGGTATGAGTATATTACAAGTCTATACTATGATCTGGAAGGAAACATAAGGAGGAAGACGATATCTTGTGAGTCAACTCTAATCAAAGGAAGTGACCATACTACTTGGAGGGGGTGTCATGGGAATGAGATAACTACCCCCTTGCACTATGGGAATGGAAGGATTTCCCCCAATTCAATGGAATCCTAAGAAACAAGAAGAACCTGAGTAGTGTGAAGTTCACTCTCTATGGGAATGGTACGATCAACTAAAGGTGGAATCGAGTCAACCATTTGCTCAACCAAGGGTTGGCCAGGAATGAGCTCATGGGATTTACATTCAGAGAGAGTGGGATTAACTAGAGATGAATTCTGGTCAATCACTTGGTCAACTAGTGGAGGATCAGGGCAAAGTTTTCAATAACCAGTCGAAGGACAAGGCTGAGAAGCTGTAAGGTTTTCCACAAATTTTGAAGCTTCATTCATACAAGGAAAAAGGTGAATATTATTATTCCGTTCACATAACTTCCATGAAAATTTGACTTTAACCTTTTTCCTGGGAACATTACTATCACTAGTTGAGGGTTTATCAGTAGAAAGATCTCTAGAGGCCGATGTGAGCCTGTAGACCACACCTCTAATACGTTAGGAATACCAAGAAAATAACTAAGAATGGGGTCACCCTTATAAAGCACGCAAGGGAATTTAACTTTGCATGTTTGATTGGAAGGTTCCTCAACATTAGTTGCATCTGTAACAATGGTTGCTTGGTTGCCTACTTGCTTATTTTTCTTCTTCTTAATCTTCCTCTTATTATCCACCTGGTTACTAACTCGCAGGATTTCACCAGATGAAGAGGAAGAAAAGGAAGAAGACTGAACACGTGAAGAAGGCAAAGAGTCAAATTTAGGATCAACTAGAGGATGATATTGTTCAGGTGCAAGAGAATTTGGTTGAGAAGTAGTTTGGACATTCAGAACTATAGGGGTCGAAAATAACCAAACTAGAAAACCAATGGTAAATCTGAGAAGGGACAACGTTGCCATATAAGGAGCACTAATATTTCCAAAAGGAGGAAAAAGACCAGGTTTCCCATTAGAGGGGTTTCCTTGATTGGTAGACTCAGGAACTATTGCCATTAATCTCAACCTAAGATCTACTAAGGAGTATTTCCATAGGAAGAATGTTGTTACACAATCATTTAATTGTTTTATAAATTAAATACACAAAAAAATAAAGGTATAACTAGGCAAAAGGGTTTACCAAGAAACCACAAACTATAATATACACCTTGGTGAACCAAGGACTTAACATACAAAAACCAATCTCCCCAAATGCTATGTTCGGTGTATCACAGTATACAAGGAGACATACTTGGTTACCTATGGATGGATAACAACCTGTAGGGGACTCCCAAAATATACTCGACGGTACGTGGGAGTGTAGTCCGTAGTAGTGTTGTCTAATGTGTAACCATTCGATGAGGGAGTTCCTTTATACTTTTCATGTGTTGAGCACCGTCTGTATAACTAAAGGTAAATGGAGAACAATCCTATACACTTACATAAATGGAATGATATTTCACCCCCAGGACACAATGATGGAAAACAATGACATCTCCTACATTTAACGACATCAAAACACGTCTCTAGCCTAGACCTCTAAATGTCTCTGTTAATGTTCCAAATTCTCCTTAGGTTAATTGAGATAATTTTTAAAGTTGATCTTGAATTATGTTTCAGTTTCAAGGCTCAAAAAATGATGTCACGTGAACACACCTATCATGCAACTAATATGAAAAAAAATATTCTTTTCATTTCAATGAAAGCTATCTAGTATAGGGAAGAAGTGCAAACATTGATGCAACAATCAAATATGTAACCAACAATAACTTCCTAACTAGATATTTCAGTTCCACAATTCCAATACAATGATAAAAAAGTAAATGAATTTTAATTCACTAAAAGTCACCTACATGATTTATTTTTTTTCAAATGAATGAAGATGTACTTATCAACTTTCAACACCAAGCAATGTAATCTATGCTCAATGAAAATTTCAAAAATAACTTTCCAGTGCAATGTAACCTAATGAAATTTCCAGAAGTAATGATTAATTTTGAGATGAAGGCTTAACAAACGCAAGTGCAATTTATTTTTGGTTTCGAAAAGAACTAAAAATTATTATCAGACAACAAATCAATATTTCCCTTAACACATGTGAGTAGAAAAACAATGGGTTCGATTACCCAAAGAACTAAAGTTCAAACAAAGTTCATTTTCACTACTTAAACATGGAATAGACTTTTGAAAACCATAAATAATTTAACAACAATAAGTCAAAATATATGCACACAGAGCAGGAGAAAAGCTTTAGAGATCAAGACATTCCAGATATTCTGTCAAAAACCTTGAAAAAAATCTCATTTTTTGGACTAGCATGATTGTAATGCTCAAAATTTGCATTGACATGGTCTTAAGTGCAACTGTAATGAGAAAAATATGCGCTAACAACGCTATTTTTCATAGGAAAAGGGCGCTAGGCAAGAAAAACTTAGGAGAAAACAAACAAAGTTGAATAAAGACTTAGATTTGACACTCTAAACCACACACCACTTAAAATTTGGATCCATACTCAATCAAAGTTATGGATCACTAAGAGGTTGGCCAAACCTAACAAAAGAGACCAAAGACAAAGGACGCTTGAAGGTTTATGTACTCCCCAGTGGAGTCACTATTTTTGTGTGTGCATGCAATCCTTTTTGTGGACATAAATGATCCCTCTAGTCATATGAGAGGATCTAGCAACTACATAATACAACTACATGCAATTATTCCTAATTCATACTAGAAAATGCAAAGGAGGATAGATCTGCTACCTCTCTCTGATGCTAATACCCTTGCTGTCGGCTTTGAATCTTTGGCTTCCAAGCTCATGATCTCCTCTTCGCTGATGTAGATGAGTTCCTGCAAGAAAGATCAAGTGGATACAAGAAAAATATACAAAGCATAACATTTTCTAATACAAATTATGTAACAAATCAAGGAGAATTACAACAAATGGACAATAATTGA
>APFE030469005.1:104567-129550 GCA_000404065.3 Pinus taeda
CCCTTGAAACTAAAAATAGATGTAAAATTTCCTTGTAAAATGTTGTAATTTCGTAGTCAATCTGGGCCATTCATTAGGCAGAGATCTAACAGTAGAAGTTATGTTTAATTTAGGATTTTTTTCCCTAGAAGGCAACCCTTCGCTATAAATGAGGGAATTGTATTGTGTCTAGGTAGATCTGTATTCTGAGTAAGGAAGAGAGAGGAGATTGAGAGCGAAGAGGGAATTATAGCGGATTTGTTGTAGGTTGTATCTCTTCAGTTTGTTGGATAATATAAAAGGAAGGATTGGCTGTTTCTTCGTGGACGTAGCCCAAACTAGGTGAACCATGTATATTAGTGTCTCTCTTGTTTTATGCGTTTTCTATGTTTATATTTCTACAATATTTTATGTGTTCCATTGCTTTGTAATATATAATTTTCTAATAAATCTATGATGAGATAAAGGTGCCCCCAGGTGAAAGATATTGATAAGAGCAGGATAAAATGACATGTCAATAAGTAGCAGAGAAGAGAACTTCTCAAGACACATAGACATGACCACTGGGCTAGAACCAAGCCAGGGGGAGTGAGAAGACGTGTCAAGAGATGAAATCGAAACAGAATGATCAGAGGATGTCGAAGGCGAAGCCGAAACAATCTCCACATAATTAATTTTGGCAGGAATTAGTGGGATAACCTCGCCCCATGTATCAACAAGATCTGGTGAGGGAATAACCCAAGGATCAGACTTGACCAAGATCACATTGATAGAGGCAACAAGAGGAGGTGGGAGCGGAAAAATACCCATCAAGGCAGGATCTTTAAAGAGTTTTTCCCCCAAACTCTCATAAGGAGCACCGATGTGCTTTACATAAGGAACATTTCCATCTGAGGATGAAGAGGCAAAGAAAGACAATTGGTCAAATGCGACTATATTCCCTTGATGGGGAAAAAAATCACACGGAAAAGGGAAGAGGCTACATCATGAATGGCATGGGTCCAACTCTATTTGAGTATAAGATTATAGTTAAGATTAGCATCAATGATCTCTAATTCGAACTGTACTATTTTTCCCTCCAAATTAATGGCAAGGTTAGGAAGGACACCGAATGGTTGTGAATCGTGTCTGTCAAAAGCTTCCAAAGTGTTAGGGGATTGGTTCAGAGTAGCAGAACCAATTGCCTTCCAACAAGCAACAACCATGATGCAGGTAGAAGCACCTTCATCAATGACAATCCTATGAATGGTTTTCTCATTTATGATCACTTGAATGAGAAAGGAAATCTGATGAGGTAAATGTGGAATGTGGTTTTCTAGATCAAAACAAATGAGATTAGAGTCAGTTGGATCAATACCACCAATAGTCGACAATAGTGATTTCCGCTGAGAATGAATGCTTTGAAGGACTTCGAGAGCAGACATAGTTGCTGGAGCTTCAGCCAAATCTTTAACAATGTTATAATGTTGAGCGGCCAGAGCATTTGGATTGTATGAGGACATTCATAACACACCTTGAGAAGGTGGTCAAATGGTAGAATTAGGATTAGGTCGCTCTATATGGAGAGGACTAGAACTGGACAAGGTAGAAGAAGAAGGGGTACCTTCTTTCTCTTTCCCTGCTATCGGGGTAGGAGTTTGATAATCTTTTGACCTGGTAGCCACGTTAATCAGTGAATTCATTGGATGAATGAGGCTGGTCTACCATTTGGGTCTGTTGGGACGGAAAGGGCTCTTTCAGGACAACTGGGGTCCCTTTGAGAAAACAACTAAATTTGGATCATCTGGGACAATCATTAGTATAATGATCCTCCTCACATATGAGGCATGTATATTTGGGCTTCCGTTGGGAAGCATCACTAGCAGAAGACTTAGGAGGGCCCTGTTTCGGGGCATCGACTTTACCCTTGCCTTTACCTTTCTTCTTATGTTTAGAGGTTTTGTCCTCTGCGGTAGTTTGGACAACGTGAACCTCTGAGGTTTTACCAGGGCTGGATGTATTGCGAGAGGAATCATTGGAAGCAGTGTTGGAGAATGACTTCTGTTTGGAAAAAGATTTTGTAGGGGTCTGAGTCACTAAACCAATTACTCCATCAATGGGTGGTGTAGCTGGAGACTTAGATGTTGTTAGATCAGACGATGGTCTGGGTGCATCATGTAACATATCATATAACGTGCTAGATTGTGAATAGACGAGGTTTAGATACTGGACACGTGCGATGGATTTTTCCTCAGTGGCGCATCCACCCATAGTAATGTCCTCAGCAATTTTGTTGATGAATGATTTCGTGAACCACTCAGTCAACAACTGATCAATGATCTCAAAATTAACCAGGTGATGCCTAGGTCTCCATTCATGGATGTGATTGGAGATGTGGGTCGTAGTGTCTTGCTTGAGTGACGTTAGCAGATGGGTTCCAGTTTCATAGCGAACCGGCAACTGGAAATGTGTGAGAAATGCCATAACGAGAGTGTTAAAGTCATGATAGCTATTTTGAGGTAGCTCGATATACCACTTGGTTGCAACACCTGTAAGAGTTCTTTGGAAAAGTCGAATAAGAATGGAATCATCAACGTAGGAATTCGAGGAGCACCAGAGGTAATATGTCATCACATGGGCTTATGGATCCTCTTTCACGTTTCCTTCAAACTTCGGACAATCGCTTAGGATCTTGGATGGAATTGGAGGCCAATATTGATCTGAAATTGATCTAATACAATTAATTAAGGTATTACAGACTCATGTGCATGGATGTGCCTATGTTATTTTATTCAACGGATTGATAAGATTGCAAAATACACAAGCACTGAAGCAGTTAGAGAAAACATAACAAGCAAACAAGTAACCACAACAAGTTTAATAAGGATTTCACCCAACACTCCTGGGCTACGTCTCCTGGACCAACATTTAGTGGTGGCCTCTCTATTATGTTTTCAAAAGTAGAGTTTTTACAGCAATGAGCTCAATTTGAGTCTCACATAGCAGATACAATTCAAGAGGACTGTACTTGGATCCCCCAAGTCTCTGGAGTACACAGACTCTCCTTATTGAAACTTGAACTCTATTGGTCACCATAGTATGAGCCCAAACTGAGACGCACACATGACATGCATATACATATGAGTTCGCTTGAACCTCTCAAGCCTTATTTGGAGCACACAGGCTCTCTGACTCTCTCTATCTCTGTTTGGCTCGATCCTGCCTTTGCTTCTGCAGGTCAGCTCGACTTCTTCTCTC
This sequence comes from Pinus taeda, assembly GCA_000404065.3. Lineage (NCBI taxonomy): Eukaryota > Viridiplantae > Streptophyta > Pinopsida > Pinales > Pinaceae > Pinus > Pinus taeda. The sequence goes on from APFE030469005.1 coordinate 107,784, forward strand.
TGCTCTCAGCTTTCTGCATCTAACTAACTCTCTGCTAACTCGCTTCCCCTACTTTCTCTGCCAGTCTGTGGCTTTAAAGCTAATCTGCTCTCTAATTGTTCGTTTTTGCTTCTTGGATTTCTGGTTCTCCTGTCTCTATTTGTTTGAATCCCTCTATTGAGCATAATCATCATTGTATAATGCTTCACAGGGAGTTTGCCACCTATTCTATAATGGATGAGGCTGTCAACTCTCTCATACATGTTTGAACAGTCGTTATTTCAGTTTGCTCCAAGAGTGCCCGCGAAACCGAATCTTTTGCCAGCTCATCGTCCATGTCGGACTTCAAATCCCCTATGATCTTGCTCTATAACCTCATCAAATCCGGTCACCCATCAGGACGTGTCCCTGCCATTGATCTGGGCCCCCCAAATCCTATGGTTGTCGCTCATATCAGGCGATTGAGTAGCTCAATGGTTACTTGCCCGATGTGAGTGGTTTTCTCTCTCTTCCGCTAGACGCGTGGAAATCGATGTGTGGCATCAGGCGGGACTTGGTTGAAACCACTTACCACCTCGAGCCCTTCCGATATCCTGTTGGTTTTGTGGAATCTCGCACCCAACAGAATCAGCATGATATCCATTAAATTTTATAACCTTTTGGGTCTAGGCACTGGGGGCTTTTCCTTCTTTGAGGGGTTTTCCCGGTGATATGTGATTAGCGACTTGTCACTAATCGCATATCAGAAACCACCCCATTTCTCCAAAAGGCCTCCCGTTTTGCTAATTCGTGACAACACGCATTACCATGGGCTGATGGTCTGCGCGCTTGACTAAGGGTCCTCATTGCTCTGCATTGATCACAAATTGCAACTGTTTACGAGGATATATCTAATAAGCTTGACCTTCATAAGACTTTGAAACTTGGCATAATTTTTAAGAGTTCATGGAAACTTAGAGTGTGTTCTAGGATCCAATTCGGATCACGACATTCCCACTGAAAAGCTTTTAGATCACATGTTATAGACACATTTGGGCACTTCAACCCAAATATTATATTTCGATAAACTAGGGCTTTCCAACCCCTAAAAGTGTTGTTTCATACCCTAAAAGATCATGGTCATCTGATTACATCATTCCCCAAAATTTCCACCTAAAAAACCATCCAGAATTGGCCTAAACTAGACCATACTGACTGCTCCACTGTCAGGGTGCAATGCATATTGACTTCTACACTAGCCAAGTGTGATGCATACTAATTTGGCCTTCTGTAGGGTGTGATGAGCGAGGATGGACAAATGTTTGAGACAGTTTGCTAAGTGGATGCTCAAGGAATCTTCTAGAAACTTCTCCTATGACACTTGCCTCTCTGAATTCTCTCAGGGATGAATAAGAGATCCAAGAAATCTCCAAGTGGAACCAAATGCAACTAGTGGAATGACACTAATCAAAACCCCAGAGATGACTCACACCCTTGCACACATCTATAAATGGATCCCTCATCTAAGAGATCTAGAGGCGGGAATGTGGTGAATTTCAAGGAAGTGTTGATAGTTTGTGTTTGAGATAAGAGCATTGTATTGTTGGTGTGATTTGCTATTTCATGAGGTGAAGAGGGATTGATGCTGGGAGGATGATGCTGGATCAGAGAACTGGGTTGTAATCCTCTCTTCTATTTAATAAAGTTCTTCAAGTTTTGTTCCATATAATTATGCACTTGTGAATGTTGTTATTTGTCAATGACAATGTATGTTCATTATATATCTGATTCTATAGTGTTTGTGTTAAAATAGATCAAGATGCTTTGATATTTCTTTGCTATTGTGTTTCTACAGGTACTCTTCAAGCGAGATAAGTACAGAGAGGAGTTGCGAGCTCTATCAAGGGGGAGGAAGATCGAGAAAAGGATCAAGCAAAAGTTCCAAGTTGGTCCTCTCATCCTTCTCTTATCTATTGTGCATAGAAGAAATAGTTGGATTACTTTGAACTGTTGTTTCTAGGGTAGCTACCAAACCTAGAGGGCTAGTCGATCGAAAAGACACTAGTTTTCTCAGAAACAAAATGGCGACTCCACTGGGGAGTGAATAGATGTTTGTTAGTTGTTGTTGTTTATTTTATAAACTATAAACAGAGCCTGAAGTTAGCAAGGTAGCCTTTGAACTGCTCTTGCTCTGAAATTGCATAGTAAATAGAGACTGCTTCAGTCAATGTCTGGTTTAGTTTATGAATTGAACATTTGACTTACAAGCATTCTAGATCCCCTTTTGGTAGCTCAGTAAGCTCTGAAGATCATTCCTCTATACTTTTCTCTTTACTGTCCATCATAGCTCAGCTTAACTCACTGAAATCAGCTGCAAATTTGAGCCAAAACCCACTTTAGTTGCGCTCCCTGGCCCATCACACTGTGTGTCACTGTCAACTAGTATGCATCGCACCTCCCAAGTCTGTAAAGTGCGATGCATCTATGTTTCCGTGAAGCCCAGGTGCGATGACTGACTAAACCAATTTCCATTCTAGAAATTTGGGGCTTTTGTCCTTGTTTTCAGTTTTGTTTAGTTGTTTTTGTTGCTTATGAACAGTACCTCATTACAGAAGCCTTCTTGAATCACATAGATCAGCCTCCATTGATTAGGATTAGTAAATGTTTTTATGTATTTGTGCATCATTTACAATCCTTTGTTGAAAAGTTCCTTAAATCGAACTGTCGTTTTGGTACAAAAAGTGTCGTAACTGTCATTTTGTGTCAAAAAGAGAAGTTTCATGGATTCTTCCTTCCCTGGATAGTCGATTGAACTTTTTGTCATGTATTTGATTTGATTTGTTGATATTCAAAGTGTCAAAATCATTTTCTATTCGAAATTGAAGTGGCGTTTAGTCTTCCTTTCTATTTTGAAAAAAGAAATTGTCAAAAATGTCATTTTGAAAGAAATATTTCAGATCTTGGCTACATTTGTTTTTCCTTTTTGGCATTTTTCACATTAAGGGGAACGAAAAGAAAATACATGCATTTGCATTTGCATTTATTTTGTGTGCGAAAAATGATTTAGGAAAGTGCATTAGTGTGTACTCTTTGCTCTTTGTTTGGAAGAATCATAATTTTCTTTCCCTAGTAGCTAGGATTTTCATTGCTCAAAATAAACAATGATTGTTTATCATTGTAGATTGAATTTTAGGAATTTCAAATATGCATCACGTGGTGAACTATTGAAAGGAAAACTTTAAACAAGATCAACTCTAAAATAAATCTCAATGAACCTAACAATGCTTTGGAACTTAACGCAACACATCTAGAGGTCTAGGCTAGAGACGTGTTCCAGCTTCGTAAAAACTAGTAACTATCGTTTTCATCGAAGGTTGGGTGATTCCTCCTCCTTGATATGACAAGTGCTAGCACGGACTTGTGCTCCCCGTACCGTCACGTATATATTGGGAGACCATAATAGGCTTATATCCTTTATCCATAGGAAGCCGTGTTTGCCGCCTTATTGATCGCAATGCACTGAACACAACATTCGGGAAGATTGACTGCCATAATAAGTCCTTGGTAATTTCTCTTTAATTTATCACCAAGGTGTATATTGCAGTTTTGTAATTGGTTTGGTAATCCTTTTTTCTAGATTTTCCAGAGTAGTCACTTTCGTTCCTTTTCGACTCTCTAAAAGAAAAGGTCCATCTGAGCACTTGTCACTTCAGGCTCATTAAAAATCGAAGGGGACAAGAGTCATCTTTAGCTTTTTATCGACTCTTAAAAATTGAAAAAGCAAAGTTGTGTCAAAGCGTCGATTAAAATTTACTAATTCGGAATAACATCCTTGTTCCTTCGTTGATCTTAGGTTGAGATAATGGAGTCCACCAATCAAGGAATCCCTTTTGAGGGGAATCCTAGTCCTTCTTCTTCTTGGGGAAATATTGGTGCTCTGTATATGGCCACATTGTCCCTTCCAGGAATTACAATTGGCCTGCCAGTATGGCTTTTCTCAACCTCTGTGGTTCAAAATACCGTGATTCCTCTGCAATTGAATCAACATCCAGCTGATACTGAAGTTGACCCTTCACCTTCTTCTTCATTTGTTTCTCCCTCCCCTTCTTCCTCTTTGCTTGGTGAAAATAGTAATGCTAGTAACCAGGTGGATGAGAAGAAGAAGAAAGGGAAGGAGAAGAAGAAGAAGAAGCTAATTCAGTAAGGGGGCAACCCTGAATCATCTGGTGAAAATCCACACATTAAATCTCCTAAACCCAAATTTCCGTGCATAATTTGTAAAGGAGACCATTTTCATAGAGATTGTCCATGCCTTCCTCAGATCTTGAGAGAATGGTCCCCCCATTCACACAACCCATTGTCATCAACTTCTAGTGATCATATTGATAGCACACCATCAACTAGCAATAATGAAGTTCATGGACAAAAAGGAAAGGTCAAATTTCCATGTAGATTATGTGAAGGGAAACATACCCTTCACCATTGTCCCTTTTTGGATGAATCCAAAAGAGTCTTGGATAAGCGTCCTGCTTCACCGCAGTGACTTCCATCTAGATACATGAAACTCTCCCCAAGTCCTTTACTAGTTGAAAAACTGGCTGAATTAACTCAACCGTCGGTCGAAACACCTATCACTGAAAGTGAATCTTCTTAGTCTATGCCCGACGAAAGTCAATAGGTCGAGGTGACAGTTGACCCAGTTTTACCTTCAAAAGACCATACCCTTCCAGAAGAGAGCGAGAACAATACCGTTCAAATTCTTTTTATCACTTTAGAGTTCGACGAACTTGGGGGCAATCTGCCCATTCCTTCAAAACATGAGGAGAATCCCCCAGTTCTCGCTAGTCAAGGGGTTATTTCACCCGTTTATTCGGTACCCCTTCCAAGTAGTCTAGTCACTTCTTTTGATTGGAATTGACTAGCGAGATCCCTCTTTCCTTCTTATGTACCATTCCAGATCATATTACAATTTTACAAAATGATCGTGTCTGGCACTATCATAGATGAAGGAGCATTAGTGAGTATCCTTTCCTCAAATTCTTGGAAAGCACTTGGTTCACCATTGCTTATGCCTATTACACATAGTCTGTCAAGCTTTAACAAAGGAACCAGTAGACTGTTAGGGATCCTTCCTAAGTTATTGATAACTTTGAAAAGGAAAATCATTCACCTGAACGTGATGGTAATCACAGGACTGTTAGATTACAATCTACTCCTTGTACATGACTATGTTTATAACATGGAAGCTATTGTTTCAACACTCTTTCGAGTGATGTGTTTCCCACATGAAGGCAAAATTGTCACTGTTAACCAGCTTTCGTTTCCTGGTTCAAGCACAACTCCAAGTCAAACATCATCCCCAAATGGTCCTTTTGCATTGAGAATGTCTCTTCAACCTTCATTCCATCCACCTAACTGTCGGGAGTAGTCTGGTGAATGTAATGAAGTTTAGGGGGCATGCACCCTTGTCTATTCTGCCGATGATCCTAGTTGAAAAAGAAAAGTTTCCATGTAGGTTATGCGATTGGTCTGAGACACCATTTGCCTTTGTCAATCCTGTGGTCGAAGCCAAGGAAGTGTTTTGTCTATTCTACGGATGAAACCATCCTACCATATAAGTTCCCCTGTTAGTTATGTGATTGGTCTGAGACACCATTCTCCTTTGTTTATTTTGCAGACGAAGCCAAGGAAGTGTTTTGTCTATTCTGCGGACAAAACCATCCTACCACAACCATAGTAGTTCCCATATGGTTACAGAAGACTCTCCTTTTCATCATGCTGGGGGCATGCAACCCTTTTCCATTTCATTTTCTAGATTTTTAGCTTTTTAGCTTTTAGCTTTTAGTTTTGTCGTTTCTAGTTTTTTCTTTTCTAGCTTTTTTAGTTTTGTCGATTCTAGCTTGCATAAAAAAGAAAACTAAAACTGAGCATAGTTCCCCCCATGGTTTAAGCTCATTAAAAAGTGAACCTACCACCGAGCATAGTTCCCCCCACAGTTCAAGCTTGTTAAAAAATGAACCCACCTTGGGTAATTAACCTTTGTGATTGCCATGACTATCAGCCTTTTGAGCCTTGATTGTGTACCTCCCATCACCTCCATTCTTTTGGCCGATCATATGCTTCCACTTGATTTTTTACCCATTTGAGGAAAAATTGTGATGAGTGGTCTTGTTAGCCAACCTTTTCCCAAAAATGACCATGTTTTGAGAAGTTCCAAGCTTACTCGAAACCAGTTGCTACCTTATACACAACTCGTTCCTAAAAATCAAGTCTCCTTTAAACTCTTTTCAGGCTCGTTAAATATGAAAAGATTGTTGAGAAATTTTCCTTTCCAGCTCATTAAAGTGGTTGGAAGTGCCATCCCTCTTATAAATTTTAATCTTTTTCGGCCCGAGGAATTATCTCACGAAAAAGTTTGAGTGCTTGTCTTTTTCAGCTCGTTAAAGTGAAGAGAAAAGTCATCTCTTTCGTATTATTTTATCTTATTTCGGACTTGAGGGATTATTCTACGAAAAAGAACTTTTGGAGTTTCCTTTTCATCCATTTTCAAACTCTCTAAACATGAAAAGGACCGAGTTATCTTTGTTATTAAACTTGTTAAAATAATAGTGACAAACTTGTCCACCTACACAAGAACGAGTTTCACTGTCACTAGACTCGTTAAAACATAATGACAGGTTTTCCCAAAGGGAAAATTATCGAACAGGCATATGTTATCCTCCTCAAGCTTGCGAAAAATAAAGAGGTACTGGTGAACAATGCTGGGGAAAAATGGAAGAAAACTTGAAGAAATTTATGGTAGCAGGTCACTCTTGAACATGACACTTTCACTCCATCACCATTATTGAGCCGGGTTGGGTTATTTCGTTCACCAGTCATCTAACCATTGGTCTTCCACACCATCCATTTTTTGGGGTTAACACTATCAATCCATCTTAGTGTCACTGACATGTTCAAGAGAAGTCATTTAGTTGAGAAATAAAAAACCTAGTTAATGCCTTGTCCACTGCAATACCTTCAACCTCCACTTTTCATGACCGCCATTCCTGAACCTTGTGTCGTCAAATCGTTTTCACCTCTAGAAATCATTTGCTTCGTTTCATGTCGTAGATGTGGGATAAATTAAGGCCCTCCTATGATGGGTCACTTCTTGTCAACATCAACACATTATCCAAGAAGTTGACTTAGAAACAACCATTTCAGTACTTTGAAGCTTTGCATGCTTCAATGGTAAGTTTCTCATTTACATCAATGGCCTTCGACTGAAAGATTTTGCGTGGTGTTCGACATCGGATCATATATTCACACCACATGAATTGTACTATAGTACCTTGAGGGTCATCATCATTATCGGTGATTCCTCTCACGTCTGTTAACAACTCATATTATTGGCTGGTAATCAGGCGATGTTCCATGTTCGACTTTAGAACATATTTTCACATGGATCGACTTGTACATCGAGCGAAGATTGAACGAGTTTTGAAGACCTCGGATCTAGTTTCGTCCATATGGGCTGTGATATATTTAGGGATATAAAGACATCAAATGTACACAGAAGTTACATAGATGGTCATCCAAACCAAGAATGATGACTCTACAACTGAAGAATCACTAGTCTACATATGCGGACGAATATCTGTTCTATGTACATGAAATGAATTTATAAAGCTGAGCATGGGAATGCTCGCCTCAGCTAGATCATGGAAATTATATTATGATGATGTATTGTATTGTATCTTATATAGGTCACAATCTAGTTCGAAACCTCGGATCCTCATGATAAAGCATTTCACCTGACATCAAGATTTACGACTTCATGCTTTAGGGGGCAACTGTTATAAACATATTTGGGCACTTCAACCCCAATCTTATATGTTAATAAACTAGGGCTTTCCATCCCCTAAAAGTTTTGTTTCATACCCTAAAAGATCATGGTCATATGATTAAATCATTCCCCAAAAGTTCCACCTAAAAAACCAACCAGAATTGGCCTAAACTGGATCATACTGACTGCTCCACTATCAGGGTGTGATGCATACTAACTTCTACACTAGCTAGGTGCAATGCATATTGATTTGGCCTTTTGTAGGGTGCAATGAGTGAGGATGGACAAATGTCCGAGACAATTTTCTAAGTGGATGCTCAGGGAATCTTCTAGAAACTTCTCCTATGACACTTGCCTCTCTGAATTCGCCCAGGGATGAGTAAGAGATCCAAGAAATCTCCAAGTGGAACCAAATGCAACAAGTGGAATGACACTAATCAAAACCCTAGAGATGACTTACACCGTTGCACACATCTATAAATGGATCCTTCATCAAAGAGATCCAGAGGTGGGAATGTGGTGAATTGTAAGGAAGTGTTGATAGTTTGTGTTTGAGATAAGAGCATTGTATTGTTGGTGTGATTTTCTATTTCATGAGGTGAAGAGGGCTTGATGTTGGATCAGAGAACTGGGTTGTAATCCTCTCTTCTATTTAATAAAGTTCTTCAAGTTTTCTTCCATATAATTGTGCACTTGTGAATGTTTTTATTTGTAAATGCCAATGTATGTTCATTATATATCTGATTTTGTAGTGTTTGTGTTATAATAGATGAAGATGCTTTGATAGTTCTTTGCTACTGTGTTTCTACAAGTACTCTTCAAGTGGGATAAGTACGGAGAGGAGTTGCGAGCTATATCAAGGGGGAGGAAGATCAAGCAAAGGATCAAGCGAAAGTTCCAGGTTGGTCCTCTCATCCTTATCTTATCTATTGTGCATAGAATAAATCGTTGGATTACTTTGAACTGTTGTTTCTAGGGTAGCTACTAAACCTAGAGGGCTAGTCGATTGAAAAGACACTAGTTTTCCTGGAAACACCACCAAAAGTTGGTTTTTAAGCATCAATTAAATGAGGATACAACTTCCTTGCCTGCTCAATTCCTATCCATCTTGCACTGCCTGGTTTCGAACCTTTGAGTCCAATCCTGAGGTACTTAACATCCCCTCTGCGAGTAGTTCTCACCTTCTTATCCAGAATTGTATCTTCCTGCAATTCATTAAGATATTCAGGCAACAGATCATCAATAGAAGGCAATTGACTCTTCTCTTCGTGATCTTCAATCAATGAAGGTTCAAACAGTCTCAAGCTTTCTGCATTAACTACTGAATAGATGTGCATGTAAGCTGGCAAATCAAGGGGAAAAGCACTCTCACTGATTTTCTCAAGTATCTTGAAAGGTCCATACCTTATTGGCTTCAGCTTCTTACCTTCACCTTGCATTCTGTCTTTGCTGATATACAACCAGACTTGATCACCAACTTGGAAACTATGCTCAGTTCGATGCTTATAATGCCTTGCCTTGTACTTGGCTTGGCGCTTTTCCAACTGTTCCTGTAATGCCTGGTGAATCTCTTGGATTTGTTCAATGAACTTGGTTGCCTTATCCACATCATTGTGTCCATCAACTGCTATGTCTTTACCAAAGAAAAAATCCAAGGGACACCTTGGTATGAAACCAAAACAGGTCTCAAAAGGAGATCTATGTGTAGAAGAATGTTTAGCTCGGTTGTAAGCATGCTGCACATAACACAGATGTTCATCCCAAAGCTTGGGATGCTTGCTGTAATAACCTCTGAGCAACTAGATCATTGTCTTGTTGACCACCTCTATTTGGCCATCTGTTTGTGGATGAAAGGATGTGCTCTTCTTTAGTCTAGTGTCCATTAATTCCCACAGACTTGACCATAATTTCCCAACAAATCGGGTATCTCGATCGGATACAATGGAAGTGGGTAATCCAAAATGAACCCATACATGCTGAAAGAACAACTTTGCTATTTATTCAACTGTAATTTGTTTGTTACAAGGTATTAAAATACACATTTTGCTAAACCTATCCACAATAACATATAAATAGTCATGACCTTTTTGAGATTTAGGCAGTCCCCCAACAAAGTCCATGGAAATACTTTCCCAAGGATGAGAAGGAACTGGTAATGGGGTGTACAAGCCTAGTTTTCTATTGTTGGGCTTGCTTTTAGCACACATAGTATATCCTCTTACATGTCTATAAACTGGCTCATTCATTTTTGGCCAATAAAAAAATCTTTGCAACTGTGCAACTGTTTTACTTACACCAAAGTGACCTGATATTAGAGAAGTGTGTGCTTCTTGTATTATCTTTACTCTTTTAGTTTGAGGAATGCATAACTTTCCCAATTGATACAAGAGTTGGTCCTTAACATGATAATCCAATTCTTCTACTTGTTTGCCATGACTTAAAGTTGCGTATACATCTTTAAAATCTATATCTTGAGCATATTGTTCAATGTAGCTTTCATGCAACACTGAATTATGCTTAAGTATAGTAGATGCATTTATGATTGGTCTGGACAACATATTTGCAACTTTATTGTGTATGCCCTTTTTATATCTGATGACAAGATGAAACTATTGTAGAAAACCCATCCATCTATAGTGTCTTGATTGCTGCAACTTAGTTTGTGAGTGCAAATGTTGAAGTGGTTGATGATCAGTATGTATAACTGTCTCTTTGCCCATTAGGCAATGTTTCCACTTTTTCACACTCTGTACTAATGCATACAATTCTTTATCATATGTGGGATAATTAACTACTACAAATTAAATGTCTCAGAATGATAACATATGGGTTTACCATGCTGCATTAACACTGCTCGCATGGCATAGTCACTGGCATCTGTTTCAATCTCAAAGGGTCTTTGAAGATCGGGCAGTGCTAGTATTGGTGCTGTACTAATATTTTCTTTTAAGGTGTTGAAGGATTTCTGTTGTTTGCCTCCCCACTGAAACACCTTGTTCAATCTTGTTAAAGCATGTTAGGGAGCTGCAACCAAGGAAAAGTTAGAAATAAACTTTCTCCAATACTGTGCTACCCATAGGAAGCTTCTAACTCCTGTAGCAGATTTGGGTATAGGCCAATTTACAATAACTGCAACCTTAGAGGGATCTATCTTCAATTCACCACCCCCCTACAATATGACCCAAATAATTCAAAGATGTTTTTCCAAATTCACATTTTGATAGCTTAACACAAAGATTTTCTCTTTTCAAAACATCTAGAGTCTGCTTTACATGCTTCAAATGTTCTTCCCATGTTTTACTAAATATAAGAATGTCATCTAAATATACAATGAAAAAATAATCAATAAAAGGCCTGAGTACATCATTCATTACTCTCATGAAAGTAGCAGGAGCATTAGTTAAGCTAAAAGGCATGACCAACCACTCATACAATCCATGCTTTGTTTTAAAAGTAGTCTTCCATGCATCTTGCTCTGCAACTCTGACCTGATGGTAGCCACTATGCAAGTCCAACTTGGAAAAGTAAGCAACTTATTTCAACGAATCTAATAGATCATCTATGCGAGGAAGGGGATAACGATTTTTGATCATTATCTTATTCAATGCTTGGTAATCAATGCACATTCTCCATGAGTGATCTTTCTTTCTCACCAAGACAATTGGAGACCCGCAAGGTGATGTGCTAGGTCTTATGAACCCTTTCTTGAGCAGCTCCTATACCTACTTCTTGATTTTTGCATTCTCTAAAGCAAACAACCTATACATTCCGATGTTAGGCAATGGAGCATCTTGCTGCAAATTAATATCATGTACTATTTCCTTTTTGGGTGGTAGACCTTTAGGCTCTTGAAATAGTATATCATATTCCGAAACAACTTTTTCTAAATCAACTTGCTGTCTAGCATTACAACCTTCAAATACATTGGTTTTATCAGGTTTCCTTTCCTTTACAACCATCATTAAATTTTTTTTACATGAATTTACAATTATTTTCATCTGCCCTGAGTTTATAAGAGTGTAATTATTCTTGAGTTTATGAGCTCTTACAGTATATTCAATTCCATCTTTAACGAGTTGATACTTGTTTTCAACTCTATAGAAAATGGCTTTGCTATTATACAAGTAAGGAATTCCTAAAACAATTCCATATATATCCAAGGAACAATATCTAACTCAACCTCATCTACAAATGCTGACCCAAAAGAAAACCTAAGTTTACAATGTCTAGTCACTTGTAGCTTTGCTTTATCACATAACCAACCTAATGGATATGGATTTTTGTGAGGTGTGGTTAGTAATCACAGTTTCTTTACAATTGCTTCATAAATTAAATTTACTTGTGAGCCACTATCAAACAAAGTATCAATATTTTGATGCTTGGAAATAACTCTAATATGAAAATGCTCATGTATTTTCCTATCATTTTCTTCATTATCAGTAGATTGTGCAGAATTACTAGTAGATGCTTTAGAATTTTTACCTTTTATACCTGTGGCTGTGATTTTTGTTTCATCCCCTGAGTCTGACCACAAATCCTTCTGAATAGCTGTAGCAGTCTTCTTCTTTTTGCCATCGTACTTCTTGAGTTTCAGCTCCAAATGCAGAATCCAACAATGTTCATCATCATGCCCATCCTTCTTGCAATGAGTGCATGAAGGCTTGGTCTTTTGTACAGCATTTGCCTTCCTCTCTTTCCATTTCTGTTTTCTCTTTTCCTTGTTCTTGTTTGCAGTGGGTTTTGATGATCCCCCAACTTCTGGGTTCACATTCTTGCCTCTAGCCTCTAGATGTGTAGCTTGAATAGATACCTCATCTATGCTAGTGGGATTAAACATGAGAATGGTATGTCTTAAATAACTATGTAGACCACCTATATACTTCAGCAAAGTTTCAGGTGAGTCCAAAGAAATGCCTAGAATCAAAGCTCTTTTCCTAAATTCTTGGGTGTAATTTTGTACACTTTGCCCTTTCAATTGGTGAAGAGTTTGCCAACTCATCATAGCTTGCTGCATAGAATTGTTTTTTAATTGCAGAAACAAATTCATTCCAGGTAGAAAGAATTTTACCATGCTTCTTTAAATCATCTTGTGTCTTGCCTTCCCACCATACCAGGGCGGTGCCTCCAAGGCATAGGCTAGCCAACTGAATATTTCTTCTTTTTGAATCGATATTCTGCACTCTACAATATACATCAATTTGTCTAATCCAATTATCTAGCTTTTCTACATTCAATTCTCTGTCATAAACTGGAAAATCAAACTTCACATCTAATTTAATCAAAGAAGATTTCTTCTTTTTCTTTTCAGGGCTTTCTTTGTGTGACGAAGATGATGATGAAGGTGATCATGGGGGAGATGGTGGAGAGGGCTTCTCTTCTTTTCCTTTGCCTTCTGGGTTGGCAACTGGAAGAGGTTCTTCTACTCCTTTATCTTGTTTGAAGGTTAATGACTCTTCACCTCTACCTTTCTTAAATTCTCTATACATTTCTTCTACCATGGCTCTCATGGTCATGACACTGTCCATGAACTAGGAGTCTAATTCCAAGGGACTTTCTTTTGACGTTTTCCTCTTAGGATAAACTCTTCTGATTTCTGGGTTAGCTTCTACCAACTATCCTTCTCCTAATTTAAGCTTTGATCTAATTATCATTCAACAAAATAATCCAACACAAGCTTGTCTAACCTTAGTAACCTAGAGCTATGATACCACTTGATCTGAAATTGATCTAATACAATTAATTAAGGTATTACAAACTCATGTGCATGGATGTGCCTATGTTATTTTATGCAACGGATCGATAAGATTGTGAAATACACAGGCACTGAAACAGTTAGAGAAAACATAACAAGCAAGCATGTAACCACAAAAAGTTTAATAAGGATTTCACCCAACACTCTTGGGATACGTCTCTCGGTCCAGCCTTCAGTGGTAGCCTCTCTATTATGTTTTCAAAAGCAGATTTTTTACAACAGTGAGCTCAATTTGAGTCTCACACAGCAGATACAATTCAATAGGACTATACTTGGATCCCCAAGTCTCGATGTTGCCTTTGCTTCTGCAGGTCAGCTCAACTTCTTCTCTCTGCTCTTGGCTTTCTACATCTAACTAACTCTCTGCTAACTCGCTTCCCCTGCTTTCTCTGTCAGTATGTGGCTTTAAAGCCAATCTACTTTTTGACTGTTCATTTATGCTTCCCGAATTTCTGGTTCTCTTGCCTCTGTCCGTTTGAATCCCTCTATTCTGCGTAATCTCACTGTATAATGCTTCACAGGGAGGTGGTGACATATTCTGTAATGGATGAGGGTGTTAACTCTCCCAGACATGTTTGAACGGTCGTTATTTCTGTTTGCTACAAGAGTGTCTGTGAAACCAAATCTTTTGCCAGCTCATCATCCATGTCAGACTTCAAAACCCCTGTGATCTTGCTCTATAACCTCGTCAAATCTGGTCACCCATCGAGACGCGTCTCACCATTGATCTGGGCCCCCCAAATCCTACGGTTGTCGCTCATATCAGACGGTTGAGTAGCTCGATGGTCACCTGCCCGATGTGAGCAGTTTTCTCTCTCTTCTGTTGGACGCGTGGTAATCGATGTGTGGCATCGGGCGAGACTTGGTTGAAACCACTTACCACCTCGAGCCCTTTCGATATCCTATCGGTTTTGTAGAATCCCACCCCTTACGGAATCAGTGCGATATCCATTATATTTTATAACCTTTTAGGTCCGGGAACTCAGGGCTTTTCCTTGTTTGAGGGGTTTGCTCATCGATATGCGATTAGCGACTTGTCACTAATAGCATATCAAAAACCACCCTTTTCTCGAAAATGCCTCTCGTTTTGCTAATTCGTGACAATGCACGTTACCATGGGCCGACGGCCTGTGCGCTTGACTGAGGATCCTTGTTGCTCCGCGTTGATCACAAATTGCAATTGTTTACGAGGATATCTCTGATAAGCTTGACCTTCATAAGACTTTGAAACTTGGCATAATTTTTAAGAGTTCATGAAAAATTAGAGTGTGTTCTAGGATCCAATTCGGATCAAGTATGGTGAATGAAGAATCGGGTCATTCATGACCCTAGACACATCTGGCAATTCTAGTGTAGCCAAGAACAATAATTGGGTATTGAAAGGCATTTGAGGTTGATAAGTGGGGCCAGGTGGCGGAACCCATCCCTGATGGAAAGGGTTCTATCCCCATAGTGGATGGTTTTTTCCATATGGCATTTTATTTATTCCCCACTGTAGGTTATCTTGTTCGTAGGGAGGATTTTGACCTTGAAAGCCTTGAAACTGTCTAGCCATATGCTGCTAATAAGCAACATATAGGTTAAAAGGTTGTTGAGCCTGTTGGCCTTGAACATATGGATTTTTCACCTAATGTCCCTGAGCATAAGGGTTTTGAACCTGTTGCCCCTAGACAAATGGGTTTTGTACCTGCTTCCCTTGGACATAAGTATTTTGCACTTGTTGCCCTTGGACATATGGATTTTGCACCTAATGTCCCTGAGCATAAGGGGTTTGAACCTGTTTCCCGTGGACAAATGGGTTTTGTACCTACTACCCTTGGACGCAAGTATTTTTCACTTACTGCCCTTGGACATAAGGATTTTGTGCCATCTTTAGTCTGGCCTCTTCCTACTTACGTTTCACTGCAAACTTGTTAGACCCAACTGTCAAGTCTAAGGCCGTGTGCCACTTTGTTGGCCAACGGTCGAGGACCGCCGCGATTGCGTCATCTGTGGCAAGGTATGGAAGGTCATACCACCTTTGCTTAGGGTCCTTCCATGCTCACATGGAGACACAGTGGAAGTCCGCATTGAACTCCACATACTCTTCCAACTAGTCGAAGACAGTCAGTGACAACCGTGGTTTGCAGTTGATGGCCATGTTGATACTCATCTCCATCAATATCCAAAAGATATTACTATTTTTGACCCTTTGCGGGTCCTTGGTGGCCCAGAGCGAAGAGAACTTCAATGCTTCCGGTAAATCTTGTGCAACTGGAGGAAACTAACTATCCTCCAATAACTCCCATTCAACCAATACTATGGATAGAAATAGACATGCATAGTGAAAGGTTTTGTTGTGGTCCTGCACCTCTTTGTAGTTTGCGAGGAACTCGCTACAGAGGTAGAATTCCCAGTTGATTGTATGCCCTCTATGCACTGAGCCGCTAATGATACAACTGCTGCCGGCACTTCATCTGTGCGACACTTTCTCATAATTTTCCATGCCATGATCTGGGTGACTACTATGACCATGAGGTCAATTATACTAGAAATGGAGTAGCCACACGACTTCTTGACGAGCTTAAATTTGTCCTTCATTTGCTCAGTGAGTGTTGGACCCACTTTTTATCTCTGTATTTCACCTCCTTTACTATGTTTTTGCCACATTTTGATCCCTATTTAAGACTCTTATGTACCCTTTCATCCTCATTATTCTATGGATAGTGACAGATCCAATCCCACGGTAAAAAGCATTATAATGGTGTTATTTAACTATTCTATAACTCAAAGATCAGATGTTTCATGTTTAGATCCTTGAGGTAGCTAATCATTACAGTTTTAGTGTTGTGATGTATTTCTATAGGTTGCTAGAAGTCTCCACAAGTCAAATTTAACTAGTTGTTAGGTAATTGAGTATTAAATTGTTGTAGGTGAAAAAATGGATTTTATTATCAAATGGGGCCGAATCTGGAAATTATGAGACACGGGTTTTGTTCAGAGCACCATCTTTCATATAACCTAGAAACTGTTTGCCACAATTCGTCTTTGTGAAGGAGTTATCGCCGGGGTAGTATTCCAATGAAAACCATTTCTGAACGTGAACATATTGGATCAGTTCGGGTTTGGATTTTGCTGAACGGTTTTGGTTGAAAAATTCTATATCAAAATACAATTTTGATAGGAAGTTGATATTTAATAATTATAGGATTTTTAGTTCTAAATAAGAGATTCACGGATCTCCATATCATTGGTTTTCCCACGCCTTTCTCTGTAACAGATCTTATGCTTGCCAATTATGTATTAGGCTCTATTATAAAGTCTTCCTTTTAATTCTGATAGGAGGGCATGTTGAACCTTTGAAATATTTTGTTGTGTAATTGTGACTTAAGTTCTAATAGAAGTTTGTTATGACACTCTTGCCTTGAATTTCAGTGGAATGTGTTGAATGGGAAGCTAACGCTCATGTTTTAACTGTGATTGCAACTGTTTCATTACTGTAAGTTTAAAATCCCCCAGGTGTGGTTGGGCCCACCCATCTGGGTTAGCCCTGTATTTTTCATTAACAGTGTCACTGTGAAATTAGTGTAGTTAGTTTCCCTTTCCCATTATCAATCAATTTAATTGTGTTGTCCTGTTTAATAGATTAGTGCATACAAGTGTGTGAATGATTTCGAGGTTCTTGTTATTGACATATTGGCAATTAGATTTTGGTGTGAACTTTGTGTGCCTTCCAAGCCAGAGTTGTACCGTTACCTCAACTTACTCTCATCTTAGACACATCGTATGATCGCTTGCTAAATAGATGGCATCAGTACCTGTGGACAATGCCGAAATAAGTCTTTAAACTCCTTAACACAATCTTAATTGATTAAAGACAGGCTCGGTTTATCCGCAAATTCTACCTCTATTTCTCTAGGAAGACTGGCTCAAATCAATCCCTTGACTAAACTGTAGCACAGAGTAGGCAACCCAAAATAGGCGAATGTTGCATTAACTGTTCAAGATGTTATGAATTGAATTAATGACCAAGGTAGGAAGTCCCATTATTCGCATAGATGATTGATTGGAATTCCTTTCATTTCAATTCATTCAACAAGTTATCAGATCAATGTGTTGTGGGTTGGTAACAAAACATTGCAGGAATGATTTGTGTGTGATTAGCTACTAAAGACCAATTCTTTAGTTTACCTCCCTTGCTCATGCAATTTCCAATTTCATTAACCAACTGAAATGAGTGCTCCGCTCTATTTTTGTGCAATAATTAGTCTCATTGAAAGATTGATCTTTTCTTGGTTCTAAGGTTTCGGTTATCCACTGTGTAGTTAAATCATTGCTTAAATTTGCAGAAGCATATTGGTTGTGAGTAAGGATATTCATAAGTCGGGATTGGTGTGATCCCAAAAATATTTAAGTGCAGTTCCTTGAATTTGTGTGATTACATAGCTAGGATCAGTGTTAAGATTGCTTTCATTAATCAAATCCTGTAAGTCGCTAATTTGAAGATGGGGCAGAGTAAATCCTCCAAATTAGTACTTAACTCCTGAGTCTTGATAAGGGAACATTAAGCACAGAACGATTGTTTGATCAAAGCCTTGCTAGGACAGACTACTCATTTGCTTACAAGTTGGATGGTTATAAATTGCTTCAGGAGTGAATTGTTATTTACAATCAAGAGTTTAATAAGTTGGGTAGTTATTAGTACAGGTTGTTTGATTATTTCGAGTAAGAACTGCTATTATCATAGGATTCTTGTTGAGGAATGAGTGAGTGGCTTTTCACATAGAAGGTCTGGTACCAGCGTTCAGATATTTAACTGATACTATTTGGTGTGGATAAAAGTCTGTTTTCTAGAGATACATAGTTGAGTATGGATTTGAATACTAAAATTTGTAAAGGTTTTAGATTAAATTTGATTGTTGGGTTTGCTCTTGACAATTAGATGATTTGATTTACAAATAGTTATCATTCCATAAATTGTAAAAAGGAAATCATCAAACTCTGAACTAGCCCTGACCAGAGAGAGCGCAAGGAAATTCGTGATTATGAACCCCGGGTTGACAATTAATATTAAGGGATTTAATCTAACCATTTAAATCTCTCAACATTTTGGCATCGTCGTCAGGGAGATTGTCATTTCTTATTTAGGTAACCAATATTATCAGAGTTTCAATATCTTGCAGGACTGTCAGAGGACGGAGAGAGTATGGTAAGACTTGAGTGAAGAGCCACACATCCACTTCTATTGGGGTTGCTCCAAAGTCTAACTGATCACTGCTTGTTCTTGATTTCTATTTTCCTTTATCTTTATGCATAGAAGTAAAGGTAGACCTAGGGATAGTAAAGGTAGATTGATTTCCAGTGTTAGTTTCTTGCAATTAGTAGTTTTTAATTCAAGCTTTGAATGAAAAAACATTTTTTGGGTGCTGTAAGAACCCCTCTCTTTTGTACTAATCCATGTTGCAAGAAAGGGATCATCAACCAGGAGGAGAAATTCAAGAATGACCGAGATCTTGAAGAATGTCCCTCGAAGCACTTTATCAAATCCTAGCAATAGCTGGGGTATCTTCTTCTCAGGAAGAGTTTATCTCGACTGCATTCAGAAATTATCTACCTCTCCATGCCCAAAATAGGGTTTGGAAATCTCCCTCGAGTCCTCTTGCCTATATACCAAGGAGATCAATGATCCATGCACCAAATCTAATGGGGAGCATTCAGTTGAACCTGAGATCAAAGAGATTTCACCATGCCCAGCAACAAGCTTTATGTTTGTTCGAGAGATTGATTATTCAAGCTCTTTTGGCATGACCGAGGAAAACATTCAGAGTCGTCCAAAAGATGAAACAAGCCAATAACACCAGGATTACATCGAGCATTGGTTTGAGGTTACAATTCAGTCAAAGTATCACTCTCATCTTCAAATACTCTTCGCATCATCTCTTTCAACGCTGCTAATTGTTCATGCTCATGTACCATCTAAAGTTTATATGTTAAATTTGGGCATGATCATATCTTTCTACCTCATCCACACATGGATTCATTAGAAGTTTTCTTTCACTTGAAGGAGGATGTCTTCTCTTCAGTATAGTAGGAAAGTTAGTATTATAATAAATAAATGAAATAGTAAAGAGAAAAATAAGTCCTTTTGTGAAATCCAGCGTGTCTGGTGCAACTGGACAGGGACTTTGCTTGAAAACCAAGTAAATGGTGGGAAAGGTTCCCAATAAAGTTTGTAAATTTGTATGAGTTCTTCAAATCATGTATTTTTCATGTCATTATGTTTTTACTCGAGTTGGTTGATGTGGGATTCCTTAAGGCCCACCTGCCAACAAGCCTTGTCCCATCGACATCAACACATCATCTGGGACCAAGGTTAGGGTTACATAAGGTACCTAGGAGCCTGCATACCATAATGGCAAGTATCCATGTCATATACCAAGGAAATACATCAATGTTTCTTGGTGGATGAATTTTGCAGTCCATTCGACTTCGACAAATCCATTCATGGCTAGTAGAATGTACCTAGTGCCTTGATTCCCATTGACATCAAAGGTGGGATATCTCACATTGGGTAATGATCTCCTCAATAATCAGTAATCCAATGATTCCCGCTTATGTTCAACATTGACACCATTTATTCACATATGTAGGATTGCACATGGATGTGTAGCGATTGAGGACTATATGGTTTTGTGATCTTAGCACAGATTTGCAACAGTGAGAACATTTGTAGCATCATTTCCTTTTCTTTTAGCAGTCATCTTGTTTCAATAAAGGTTTCCATGCAGTATCTTGATCATCATTTGTTGCAGTCGTCTTCCTTATTTGTTTGGGGACATACAACTCCTCAAGCGTGGGGGAGAAGAGGACTTTCATTTTCCAGTCTCCTTTACTATCTCCAATTCAACCTTCTTCAACAGATTCGGCACCATCTTTAGTTCATCTTTCAAAAGATATTTTCTCAGTTTTTCAACATGAGAACAGTGTCATCATCTAGGTGCAATTCAAATCTACTGCAAACTCATCATTTTTCTATGGATATCATGCTTGAACAATGGACCTGAATTCTATGCATTCACATTATCTTTTCTGAAAATCTTTTAAGTGACCCAAGTATCATCCTGAATCATTTGGATTGATTATAGATAGTTGATAATTACTAATTATAATTGCAGGTTTACCTTACATCCCTGGTCACTACTCTTGTTGTCCCAAATCCTTGACCAGAAACCACCCATGCCTCCCTTGTAACCATCATGCTTCCTAATTCTAAACTATATCCTAATTCCTAATTCCTAATTCTAATCTATATCTTCCTTTACCACTAATGTTACTGAACTATCCCAAAACCTTGATCGAAATCTTACCCTAGGCTCCCTCATCATCATTGTCCAATTAGCTAGAGCTTATTATTAACATTCAGATATATACCTTCTTGATGATATTTTCAGTGCCTTAGATGCCAACCAATAAGTTATATATTTAAGGAGTGCATTAGAAGTGTTTTAAAGAATAAAATTGTTGTTCTAGTGACACATCAACTGGAGTTCTTGCGTGAGGCAGATATGATAATTGTTATGAGAGCAGGACAGGTTATGAGCTCAGTACATATGATTAACTTTCCCAATAAGGCACTGGCTTTAGGGCATTTGTTGATGAACATAAAAAGGGATTAGATGATATAACAGTACAAAGTGATATGGACTATGACATTGCCAGAGATGATTGGATAATTGCTCCAGCAATTAGAGAACCAGGAGCTTGTGGTGTTTTACAACTTGTTGAACCTATTGATGCCCATACTCCACTCACTAACAAAGCAGTCACACATAAAGATGTATATGAACCATTTGCTCTAATAATCTGGGGTACATGAACCTTTGGGAAGAAAGTTAGAAATACTCAAGCTATAGGATTTAGTGCAACCATTATTTACAACAATGAAAATATTATCGATCTAGTTTCAATGGCTGGAAATTCAAATGGTGTCACAATTCATGCAGTGTTTGTTTCTAAAGCAGCAGGAGAAATGTTTTTGAAACATATTGGAGATCCAAATATGGAAGTTTTGCTTGTACCTTCATATGGGAACACAGCTGATCCTGATTTAAACAGGAACGCAACAAAATATAGAGATAACCATATACACAAAGATGCAGCGGAAACAATGCTTCATTTCATTAATGGAAAATACCGAAATATGCTTACAACCAAAAATGGAAATAAACCAGCTAGGGCGATGGTAGCTTATCT